>JANKKB010027489.1:0-10955 GCA_026225775.1 Bursera palmeri | reverse complement strand
GACTCATCAATATATTCCCTATCAGTCCGAGCATTAGTACTTGCAAATACATGAGTAGGTGATTTTCTACTGGGAGATGGGAAATGAAAATTATATTCATCTCCCTTCTTCTTACCTTCTATATCAATTTTGCATTCATCCTCATCTAAACCATAATCATCAAATACAACAGCAGCATTTTCATAAGAACTTTTGTTATTAGAGTTTCTTCGAAAGGTTTCTTTGTTGTTAACCGCAAAAGGATTCTCATCAGCGTCAGCCCCAGAACTTGATACAACATCGTCGTCATCAATAGAAGTGCTTGAACGAGAATAAGAGTATGCATGGCTAGATTGCTTTCTAATCTTTACTTCTTCAGAATCATCTTGTAATTTGTTCACAGATTCTACCTCAAAATTGCTGGACTGTTTCTCTAAACTAACTTGACCTACAAGGTCGCTTTGCTCATTTTCAGATGAGTTCTTTCGTGAATATTTATCAGCCTTCTGGAGATCATTCACCAATGGGTTACCATAAAAGGGAGCTCTAAGGGACTTAAAGGGAGCTGACTGGCTAGATTTATTCATGCTCTTGAAACTATCTCTGTGAAAGTCTTCAGAAATCCCTGCCACATAATCTGGCTGATCACTGTCAATATGTTCATAATTTGTCCTAGAATTTCTTCCATGAATAGCATTATTTATTGGACCTTTAGCATAATGCTCAGTTTGAAACGTGGGGTTGGCAAATTTTTGAGGCTCTTCATCTCTTGGTGATTCTGCCGACGACTTCCATGTGGTGTTGTCGCGGCTTGAAAGTTCTGCAGCTGCTCTGGCAGCCATGCTTGCTCTTTCTGCAGATTCAGCAGCAGCCTGGGCAGCAGCAGTAGCATCCTTAAATTCCATATTCCAATTTTGCCTACCAGGGGAGAAAGAATTCCCATTTCCAGAATGTGAATGTCTAAATACCATACCTTCATTAAAAGATCCTGTTAGATAGCCAGACCATGCTCTATGATTATTGAAAACAAAACAGGATAAATTTTAACCTGGGGCATTAAAAAAGTAACTTGCAAACCTGAAGGCCTCAATTCTGGATGAGAAGTGCCAGACCACTGTGCTGTACTTGAACCAGTATCTGTCTGGGAGTGAGGTGATTTTACATTGTGCTCACCATAATTTAAAGGCACATCATGCCTTTCATTAGTATTAGATGGAACTTGGACATATGATGGTTGTGGAGCTAGGACATAAGGAGAACCTGTGGGCATTTTGCTGGCCTTTTCAAAAGTATCCGGCCCATTCTGCTCAAAATGAATTCATTCAGAAAGGATACTAGCTGAGAAACTACCATTGACGCATAAAATGCAAATACCAAATAAAGCATTGCCACTTCGCAATTTAATGTTAGATAAACTCTAGAGAATTGCTGGAAACTAATGTCAAGCTGTAAATAGAAAACTTTGAAACGAATCTATCTTACCAGCAGGTCCTCAGAAGACTTTGATTCTTTCTCCCCAAAGGATTGAGGATCCCATTTGATGTTATGTTCCTCAGCAATTGCACTCAAAATTTTAATTTTGGTTGGACCATCAGGTGCTTTTGCAGACAATTTCTCAACCAACTACAAAATTAAAAAGATAAAACTTATCAGTGGTAATAAACTGCAGGCCTTTGACAGCATCTCATTAACCTACTTCTTTGAATGGTTGAAACTAATTCTCCTCATTGCAACTATCAATGAGTTAATGGTTTGCACAAACTTACCAAGCGACTTACACCACAATCTGGACGTAGTTCAACAGCAGCAGAGACAAACTCCTTCCCATATTTTGCCGTAAAATGCTTACGTACGTCCATGAGTTCAGGTATGTCAGCACATCTTGGAGATGCAAATATTACACTTGAAATTGCTTCCTTCAAGTCAATGGGGCAGCTTCTGGTAGAATCAGAGACGGATTAATAGAATGTCAGTTTCTCATAACACATCCAATATCAAATTTTCATCAATATGATAAACTTTCCAAACTAACCAACATGTATTTCTATGGTAATATTAAAATCGAACAATAGAAAAATAGACCAATTACATACTTCTGTGATTCGATAATTGGCAAGCGTGCCACAATAAGTTCACAGTAAATCTCAACGAGATCATATGCTGCCATTGTCTTCTCTTCCCTGACCACATGTTCCACCTGAGATGCACAATCGGATTATTTACAAAATAAAACAATATTGATAGAGATCTTTATATCACCATGACAAAAAATCTTCACAAAAACGAAGACAAATAAAAAGCTAAAGAATAAAATCTAATTCTACCTAGCATAGCAAAGAAACAGAGATTAGCCTCATAAAAGCAGACAAAAACCGAAGCATTCACTTGCTTTGATTTCATATTGCTTGCTTGAAGACAACGGAAATTTACAGGTGGAAATCAGGATTATCAATAATTAAAAATGAAAAAACAAATCGTAAATTAAATTGCAACCAATAATCATATTCAGCGATGATAAGTCGAAATAAAAAACGCAAAAACTAAACGAGTTTACAAGACACATAAGCGTACCCGAATTCTGGCAGTCTGCTCCTGGCCAGACTCCAGCAGTTGAGCCAATTCTCTCTTCAGCTGCTTCACCTGCGCTTCTCTTTTATTCTTCAATAGCTTTATACGAGATGCCGCAAGCTTTAAAGCTGTTTTGCTGCACAAAGAAATGAAACCTCGAAAATCAATCGATTTTCGCACCAAAAACTCCCAAATTTCATCAAAGTCAATAACATAACAACGAAATTACCATTTAGCAGGCTTGAAACTTCGATGGAGCATTGCGCTTCCAAACCTGACGCCAAATATCCGATCAGTTTATGATTACTTCTTCAACTTCCTTTGTTTTGAGATATGATAAAGACTTGTCCAATTGAGATAAGAAAATTAGGGATCTACAGGCGAAGAAAATATTTTAAAAATTCGAAGGACTTTCGTGGAAAGTCGAAGAATCTAATTCGAAAATTGCGAATGACTTCTTAACGTGGGTAAAAGAGTATAAAGTCAAAATTTTGATTTGATATTTGAAGGTTCAGAAATGAAGGAAATAAATCACGACACTGACAGAGTTTTCAATTGTAATACCTAATTTACCCTTACTTTTTCTCCGCATTTCTTGTCCTTGTTGCTGTCTTAGGGTCACCCACGTCGACGTTGGTGGCCTACTACAAGTCCGATTATTTACCCGTCTTGCTTCAAGGTTAAACCGAGAACGTTAAAATATATGCTTTTGAGTTTTTATCTATAACAAAATCTCATATTTAGAGAGGGTCTTATCCAAGCTGAAGGTAAGCAATCATATCAACCATTATTTATCTAATTATATAAAGTTAACGTTTGGTACGAATTGTTGTTACACTGCCACCTCCAATTTTTCCATTTAGACTTGAACTTTGAAGTGTAAGCTATCTCTCGATCACCCACTCCTTTTTGCGTTTCATATGAAAGAAGACTTACCAAAAGCAAGCTTCGGCTTCGCTGTTAGACTTTAATACTAGTACGATTCACGTGCTTCGGAGTTTAGTCTCACCAACGTGTGAAGAGTTTGACCCACTTTAGACTCTAGAAAATGGATAGTCCACGGATGAAAATGTTACTAATTTTCCTAGCTTTTAATATTCTTGCAAGTAATTCATTTCTTACATGATATTGTAGTTTAAAAAAGTTTTCCACGTTTCTATCGTGTTAAGTTTGCAGAATCATCTGTTATCCCAATGAAAATGATGAAATCATGAAAAGCTAACCATGTCTTAACGATGGTGTCCCACATGAACTTCTTCATCATTGTTTCATCAGCAAAATAAAGTGCCGAAGGGCCTGATTGTCGGTTGGTGGTTGGAAAGTTCTTACGTGTCAACTCGGTCGATATTAAATTTCCAACTACGGCAAGAAGTTGGATCTGGTCCGCCCAACTTTGGGTGAAGTCGATCCATTCGTGTAAAAGGCTCCGCGAACAGTATAAGGCAACACAAGCGTTTTATACCTTTATTTTTTTTGCGTCTGTACAACTACATACTTCATCGAAAGCATATTCCAGATATTGTCATGATGGGCTGGCTGGCAAATTTGTTTCTCTGACCAGGAAATGACCCAATTTCATGTCCCTCCAAAATAATGAACAAATCGAAGACCTCTATATTTTATCTATATAAAAATTAAATTTTGACATATTACTACTATCATGATCTGTTCTCATACAGAGCTTTTTTTTTTTTTTTTTTTTTTTTAATAAAAAACNTCTTTTTTTTTTTTTTTTTTTTTTTAATCAAACACTAGGGCGTTCAAGAAGAGTAGTCGGCAACACAAAAACAAACATTAAAAACTAATAAGGTAATGTCATTTGGAGGTGCCAAAAGCCGAATAATGGCCTCCTGTACTATGAGTCATGCAAGATTTTGATTTCACACTATCTTTTAAGTCATCCCCAACCCCAAATCTATTGTCATGAGATCCACAAAGAGGCAAATGTTCTACTAGCTTCCTGGTTGAGAATCCCAAAGAAAAAGGCTTTGTTTGCATATAGGTTATCGACGAGTGATATCTGGAATCACAAACTAAATAGCCTTATTTATTAGGTCCCTGCTAACCTTCTTCCATGATCTTCAGATCACAAACCTTAGGAAAAGATTGTTGGTGATAGTCAAGCAAATGCATGGAAAATTCATGCATGAGCAATCATACAAGCAGTCATGATCAAGAGAGTATTCACATTCTGATATTTACTGCAACTTCATTGAAAATGAGCAACAATACTATTCATTTCAAAGCTAGTAATAGAATACAAAATTAGGGAGGATTCCTGCACCTATATAAAAATTCTCAAAAATCTATTTCCATACAATTAAAGCATGACTTAACTGATAGAGAATCCTCTTTCAACAATAATCTTCCTAAAGTTCAGAAGTCAGAGTTCAAGCTTTGAGTTACCTAATTGACTCAATAAAATAGCCATATCCATACCCTGTACCATGGTGGGCACTGCTGTGTCATAGGGACAATCACCAGAAAATCCGACATTACCAGATTTTTGTACTTTCTTAATGCACTTCTTAAACTTCTCATGGCATCTAATGTTAGTCATACCTGAGATTACCAATATTACAGGTCAGTGAACTCGTAAAAGAAATTAAACCATAAAAATAATGGCCATCGTTATTTATTATAAAGTCTTTATAAATTAAAAATTTGAAGAGGAGAAAAAAAAAATGAAAGGAAAACGAAAAACTATATAATGACTACTTGGGAGCATTTTTTTCATCGACAAAATCACCTTTTAAACAGCAAAAAGGAGTTGTGCATCTATTATTATTAGTATTGTTTGACTAAAGATAAAAAAAAAAATAAAAAGCACTTAGAGGGATATATAAAGATTTGAGTGCTTTTTTAAGAAGAGATTTACAGGTACTTCTCTAAAAAGACCCTTTAGATTTATATATATATACCTATGACAAAAACATACTTGTTACTTCTACTAACCAATTGATGCTAATTTTTGTATTGCAAATCACATGCATAAGAATTTTCTTTTTCTTTTTCTGAAAATTTCTGGTACTCTTAATGAATTTTATACTTCATATGCACCTATATGGAGTGATCATCAAGTATCGATCACTTTTCCATACTCGGATTGACAATTTCTAAGAATCAAATAAACCTGAGAAATCCTAAACTGAATGCCCAATGTTTGTTGTATTGTCTTCCCAAGGGTAATGGTTTCAACATCTGTGAATCGCACCACCGCAAATGCAATTTAATTTGATTTTATCGGATCATAGAACAAGAATATACCACTCATCCCAAATATTTATCCCAAATTTGCATCTCAAAGTATGTGTATTTCAATGACGATAGCTGAGTGAATAATGTGATGATATAATGAATAATTCGATAGTTCATTTAGGATCAATGATTTGGGATGAATTGTAGGATATGTAGCATTACTCCATATAACAAGACGAGATACCAGCTCAATTTAACGAAAAATTAAATGAAATAAAAAAAAGGAGCCAGACATGACTCGCTTATATTTATAGCTGATATAATTGTACCTTTTTTCTCGACGCACTCATCGTGGATCTTGCAACAAGCATCGAGGTCGTCACATGGTTTCTCTCCGGGACAGCCTGTCCACCCTACTCCACAGTACTTCCCGTACCGAATCCCAACAGCTGAATTGCATTTCCGAGATTACGAAACAAATTAACAGCCATCGTATAAGTAAAGAAAAAAACGAAATTAAAAAATAAGGCTTACAGTTACAATTCTGTGCAATGCAAGTTCTGCTGCATTTGACCTGTCATCCAATAGTACAACATTGAGATTCTGGATCCAACAAAATGATTTTAACTGTTTCTTTTCCTACATTTTCCAGGCAACCAATCAGCGAGACTGGGATTTATGACTCACCTGCGACTCATTGTTGGCGCATTCCGAGAACACGATGAAGAAGACGAAGATGAAGGCGAATGCTGCGACGCCACGCGTCCGAACGGAGACGAAAGCACCACGCACACGCAGCATTCTTTCGTCCCCAATCTCTCTCCTAATAGTTTATGGTCACGCGTCCGTATAAACATAATAATATCCTTGTTAGCAAGATGAGCTGTAATTACTAAAATGCCCTTAGTCGTTTGGAAATTTCCAAGTAGATGCGGGCTGGGCGGATGGATTCGGTGTTACGAGTTGGACCCGAAAGAGATTTCGTTATCCTGTGGCTTCTGAAACGAGTTGTCGAATCAGTAGCCGGCAACGTGTCGTAGACAAAGTGTCGTATTTTGCTGATACGTTTTGCTGATATAAAATAGAATCACATGGTAAGTAAAAATAATCGACAGGGAAACTGGAGTTGCATATGATGATTGATGAGCATGATGATAATGTTGAAATTCATAGTACTCAAGTAGAAAAATGTGATGATTCGAATATATTCAACCAGTCTTTATATGATTTATAATTTTCACGGACGGCTTCCGGTAGTTCAGACGGTGCGGAGAAGAAGTTTGAATTCGCGGGTTCCAAACAAAACGTAGGTGAACTTAATAAGTGATCTCTTCTCTCATGTTTAATTGGAATCATAGAGCAAGATTCTGAAACGGATGCTTGTGCGTAACATTGACCATAGTATGTCAACTTCAAGGTAACCTAAAAGAACTAGTTGACAGTTTGCAATCTTTTCCCAATCCAGTCTGCTGTAGGTGCTGTCACAAAATCCATATTGAACTACATCCAGTGTACAAATGATTTTCGTGCGACTCATGAGCTTACACTAAAAAGAGGTCTACCCTTGACGCAAGTAAACTGATTAAAAAGGAAGGTCAGAATTAACAAATCTGTCCAAGTCATCTAATTCTACATTTGACATCACTGGCCTTTAACAATCAACTATCATATGAAGTTAGCTGGATTAGAGAAATAGATAACAAACATTCCAGCCAGTCGGTAGATAAAATTTTGTCAAGTAAATTGGAGTGAAAGAGTAGACCCACAATAACTTGAACCTTTATCATCAATCATGGGTAGAGTTTCTGATGAGGGCAACAAAATAACAGCAAGGTTTGTCAACCTAAGTCACTTCAGATACAAAAATTATTGAGGCTACCAAAGTTACCCACTGATTTCTCAGCTTCAAAAATTTTGCAAAACAACAAAAATTGCATGTAGAGTGGCTGTGATTCAATCACACAAATGATACGAGAAGCTCACACATTCTTTCCCCTGAAACACATCTAACCAACTAGTTATCCTCAGACATAGTAACCGGTGAAAGTAAACCCCCTTCCCACAATTTCACCAGCACAAAACCATGCAAAGCACTCCAGCCCAAATAAAGCAGCAATGCCAGCATCCTCAACCTTCAGATCTTGCCTGTTCTTCCACAAATTCTTGACATAATCAACTTCCTTCCAGAATGCCTCACGACGTCCAGGAATACTGTATAGTTAAACATGTCAGGTAGCATATACATGCATAACCAAAGGGTAGAATCACAGAGACAGCTAAAATTAATCACTCAGCATGATATGTGCTTGGGATGATAGCATCTAACCTAAAAAAGTCTCAAAACAAGGAAGAATTAATCTTATTATTTAAAATAATATAAAATGAAAGTTTGATATGTACACTGAAGCTAAACACATCATCATTAATGTTTTGTCAAGAGCACAATATCAAAGACAATAACAATTGACAAACACAATCACATACTTCTCATCGTTCTATTCTTGTGAAATGCATACAAAAGTAACTCACATTTGCGACTGCAGTTCAATTGCATGAACACTAAGAATCTAGCAGAAACTTAAACCAACTGGAATTCAAAAGCATAGACACAAATTACAATCAGAACAAAGAAGATTATATGGCAATGCCAGCATCCTCAACCTTCAGATCTTACTCAATTAAACAAATAATTCTGTTTTATTTAACATTTGAATTCAGAATATACAAGTGGCTCATTAATTATTTATTTATGTACTTGAATTACTTTGACAAAATAAAATATCATTCATTCCCATTATTCCAAAGTTTTCTGTATATGCTTCCACTCAAGTACAGAAAAAGAAGATTGACAATCATATAGAATCTAATGCAAGAGGAAGTAAGACAATGCCATAGATCCAAATAACCAAAAATGTCTCAACTTTAAGCCATACAATGTTGCCTTCCATAGACACTTAAGGTGCAAGGGATTCAATACTTTGTTTCTTTCAATGAGAAGCAGAAAAACAGAAATTCACTACTTAAAATGAACGAATGACATGAAAAATCAAAAACCAAAAACAACCAGAAACCACAATATAGATAAAGTAGTTGAAACAGCCTCTTAGTTCATTTCTTCAATAGCTTTTAACACTACTTCAATTCTTTGACAAAAATTCACAGAAAAACAGTGGTAGGTGTTTAATAAATTTACAAAATGCCGTAACACAATCAGATACCACTACAGCCTCAAGAATAGGATAAACCATGCATTGTTAAGGAAAAAAGAATGGCATGCACATATGCATCTGTTTGTGCAGCAATACCAAGCTAGAAGCTAAAACACCTGTTTTTGCAATATATAAATACTTGCTAGGAATACAACTTTTTCACCACACATGATAACTATGAACTAGACACGAACTTTACTCACCTGTCTTTTCAAACATTGTCAATCAACCGGGGAAACTCAAATTTACCAAAAAAAGAGTTCAACTTAAAATTACTCTTTTAATTCAAACCAGAGAAAATTAAATTGCTATATCCTACGAGGCATGGTGCCTACATACAAAAACATTTCAAGGCCAATCAAAACTCCCGATATATACTAATTAAAGACAACATCAAATGCAAAAACCCAAAAAGGTAAAGAGAATAACCTAGCAAGCCGAGTGTAAAACAATTGTTTTGACAACTCGTTACACTTCTCCACGGTAGGTGGCTCCTGAATGTATTGCTTGTTCTGCTCCAACAACTGCTTATAATAAGCAGTTCCATGCTGCGTCACATACTTCGATGCTTGGCATGCCTTAGATTGCAACTGTTGCAACTTCGACGCCATCAACTCCCCAAGTTAACCCTAGAACCACGCACATAATCAAACCCATTAAAAAACCCACATTTTTTTTTTAATCACATAATCCTCAATCACACGAGTCAAAAGATACATTCATCCAATAAATTTCACCCAACAGCAAGTCCTCACTTACAACAGATCAAAGAGGTTAATCAGTGCATGAACGGACAACATTTTTCAATTCACTTGGACAAATTATATTATCGTCTACTTAAAAACAAACCGGTATAGAAATCAATCAAAAACACAGATAAATACAATCTTAATAACTAGAACTCAGAGATCAGGTGTCAAGTGCCGGTAACAATAATAGATCTGAGAATAACAAGACGAGAAAATAGAGAATCTTAGAATCACAGTTGACTTTACACGCAATTTAAGAAATTGTGAATCTGAGCAGAAAAACTTGATTTACCTTCGATGTGTTGTGGAAGATGAAATGTTCGACGAATAGACAGCGTAATTGTGCGGCTCTTTGCTTCTCTCGCCGCTTAGCCTTCTGAATAGCGTGATGGATAGTGAGATAGAGTAGGAGTTTATTGGGGTCACACTTGTTGGTGGGTTTTATTTGGGGCTCTCTGTGATTTTCACATGGGGACAATTATAATTCAACAAATATGAGGGGTGAAAAAATAATTTTTGCCAACGCCAACAATAATAATAAATAAGGGAAATAATAATGATAAAATAAATGATATTTTTCATTTTTTAGGGTGAATTTATAATAAATCAACTAAGAATAGGTAAAAAAATGCTTGCATTACAGCAAAACACTTTCAAAATGCACCCTACAAATTTTATAGGAATCATTCAACATAATCTAGAAGTGAGTGATATAAGAGTCGCATTCAATTAACTCCCCATCTTTCAATTTTTTACATTATTAGCCCATGTATCACTAGTAACACTTTTTTATTTATTGGTTTCTTTCGCAAACCCAAAACATAAAAGCAATTTGCACAACACATACATTACTGAGTATATTTCCCTAAAAAGATTTGTTATTTGTTTCCAAACATCAATTGGTCATGCACTTAAAATGACCCTAGAAGACTAATTAATTCCCCAAGCACTTCAAATTAACTCATTTTTGAATTGATAATTCATAGCATCTGTCGATTCAATTATCTCATATAAATACCTTGTAACACTTTTGCCAAAATTATTTTTTTAAAAGTGCAATTTTGAAACTAATGGAGATAAATTTTGCATTTTGAGGGCTCATTAGATAACTCAGTGGAGAAGAATCAGAAGATGTAGCACCATCCAATCTCGAAATGGGCTCCAATTTGTGGTTGAGGGCCCAATTTCCACACATCAAAACGTGCCGACGGAATCCAAGGCTCCAGGCCCATGTTTAACACACCAAATGTCT
>JANKKB010027486.1:0-10951 GCA_026225775.1 Bursera palmeri | reverse complement strand
GAAGTAGAAGTTATGTTGGTATTTTTGGTAACTTGTATGTAAGATTTTAGAACGTGATTATTTTGAAGTAAATTTTCATTTCTGATATAATTTTCATCATTTTTCCAGATATCCATTGCTTTTCCCGATGATGGTGCATGGAAACGGTTTCATAAGCAGCTGCAGCATTTCCCAATGGTATTGTATATTATCTATATTACAAGGAAGCTTTAAGTCACTCATAATTGTTTTTGTCATACATAAACTCTTCAAATAGTTGTTGGAATAAACATGTATAATCTTGAATTCTTCTGTTTCTTTGGAATATAAATGCTACAAGTTGGAATTGGAGCAAGACATTTGTATTGCCTGACAAAATATCAAACATAATTTGCCAAAAGTAATTAAACTTTAACCTGTTTCGGAGCCATTCATGATAGTTCCAACTATGATGAGACCATGTAAAAGAAACTATATGGTAGGATGATGTTCCAATGAGATATTGCTCCGCTTTTTCATCCAGGAGGTTGCTATTGACCTCTGGTTAAGAGCTTAGGAGTACAAGCCTGCTTTAGAGGAATACTATCTCTACCAAAATCTGAAACAGATGGATATGCTCGTGCCGTTATCTGCCTGACAAGGAGAGAAAAGGCGGGGAGACTTACATTATCGTATTCCTGATGGCACCAGATGAAATGTAGATACTATATTATCTTATTTCATCCCCAGCTTATTTCAAAACTTCTGTCTTGTGGATGAACGACTTAAGAATCTGCTTAAGTGGTGGTTTAGGACATTGTCCTAGACTTTGATGGTGGATGTGCTTGTATTTGTTTCACTTCTATAAATAAAAGCTTGCTATGATTGTGCCCTAGGTTGTCTGTATAATTTGCCACACCTTTATTTCGCAGATTGTTTGTAATAAAGTTCGGGAAGGTAACCAAAGACTTGTGCGCATCAAGGAGGGAGACCCTCAAGGACGGCATGTCGTTATTGTTGATGATTTGGTTCAATCAGGTGGCACTCTTATTGAATGCCAGGTATACAACTTCTCTTCAGCATTGCACATATTTCCTTTTCAATTTTATTGATTCTTGTATCGATTTAATATGGACACTTCTCCTTTGGAGAATGAAATGAGATTGGAGCAGAAAAGGAAACTTGTAATTGAAGCCTCTAAATGTAAGAAACTTGGTTTCCCATTTCTTTTAGCTGGGTTCATACTTCTAGAAGTTAATTGACGCAAATGTCAGGGTGGATCTTTTCTACTTTTTCTACTCAGATCTCATAGGTGCTAGACCAAAATTTGCATCTTGAAGGTGTTGTGTAGATGATTGTGATAATACGTTTACCAGTTTGACTGAGCTTCAATGTTGGGAAAGCATCTTAAAGTGTTATTACCTCTAACTGTTGAAACTGATTTGTTTGTCGTTTTGAGTCATTGGATTAGTGACTTGATTCAGTAACTGGTTAACCACTACAGAACAATATTTACCTCTTCTTAGGTGTTTGCTTCCTGTCTCGCATGCTTACCTTTTAACCTCTCATTTTCAGAAAGTGTTAGCCTCCCATGGAGCAGCAAAAATAAGCGCATACGTGACACATGGAATTTTTCCTAATAAGTCGTGGGAACGATTTAAACACGACAATGGAGGTATTGCTTGCATAAACTTTCTAACAATTTGATCCTAGGTCATACTTAGCTCTTATTTGCACTCCCATTCCATTTAAAAGTAGTAAAAACTATACTGCTTCTACAATGTGACTCTCTCATCTGTCTCCAATTTGTACAGGGAAACCTGAGCTTGGGCTGTCTTACTTCTGGATTACGGACTCCTGCCCAGTAACAGTGAGAGAGGTTACCAACAAAGCACCATTTGAAGTTCTTAGTCTTGCTGGTTCAATAGCCGCCGCTCTTCAGATATAAATAGATCTAGAAGTATCTAGTAACATCATGTGTGTTTTTGTTTCTTTTCTTTATTTTCCCACCATCTATAGAGAAATTAAGGCAAGGAACGTTGAGGCAGCGGCGACATTTTAGTTACGTTGTTTGTTTTTACTCACATCCAACTCTCTGTACATTTGCTCCCATGGAATAAAATCTTGTGATATTCATCAAATCCTATTGGGGAGATGATTGCTGTGCATAGGAGTGGGATGGAACATCTCTAGGCTTGGGTACAGATGGCCCAATTTCTATCAAGCCCAGCCCATTTAACCAAAAAAAGCCCAATCAAGTTCCTCCTTGCTCCTTCCAAAATCCTACATGGTAAAAGCCATGCCGTACACAATAACTCATAGCTCATCGATTTAGGGCTGGGCTCAGACCGGCTCACATTTGTTAAAAATTCTTTTTAAATACAGTATGAAACATTAATAAGGTTAGACTATTTAATTTTAAAATTTTCAGATAATGTCTCTAGACAAATTTAATTACCATGAATAATAATGTGAGTTGGTATAATACATACCTCTTAACTATCATCAATTGGTGCGAAAAAAATTAAGTAAAAGTTTAAGTTCAAATAGTCTAGAGAAAAACGAAAGTTTACACAAGTATATGAACTTTTCTATCTTCGGTAACACTTACACTGAGTCAACCCAGACCATGGCACTAAAAAACAGAAAAATGGACAATAGATAAGGATATCTGAAGCAAAATGCAAGAACAAAATTTTGAAAGAGAAACTACGGAAAAGGCCAGTAATCCTTCCCCTTCTCCTTTACTTCCTTGTAACCTTATATGATTTGCCAGAGCCTCAAACTTACAACAAAAGAAATCGGATGTCTGAAGAAGCAATCACCACTCACTTTAGTTTGTTGGAGATCTTTATGTAGTTTAGGAGCTTCTTTAGAGCCTTACCACTGTCAATGGCCTCTCTGGCTCTATCCATTGCCACTGATACATCTTCTGCACCATCACATCCCAGCAAGTGATCCACCATTCCAGCATTTAAGACAATTCGATCATATGTTGGTCCTTTTTCACCCCGAAGAGCTGCCAAACCTAACTCTATATTTTTTGAAACCTGAAATCGAAGAATCATAGTCACCCATCAAATTACTTCTCCGCATTTTCCACTTCAAAATCTCATCTTCCTACTTCAAACACAGGTACACACATTTTCCAATTTAATTTAGGGAGCACTTAAGTGGAGACAGAAGAAAACGTGGGAAACAAACAATCTAGAACAACCATTTCTAAGACGAAAAATTATGTCAAAAGCAATAGCTAGGATAAATGAAAAAATGCAGACCTAACCCAAGAGGTCTCACATGACTTATTAAAAACAAAAACAAGGAGAAAGAGAGAGAGAGAGAGAGCAAGAATCAATCAGCCGGTATCCATTCAGATCATGGAAGTCACATGTCTGCTGGGAAAAACAGATAAATTAAAACAAATTGTGATTGTTAAATCTTAGGGTTTAGATACTAGTGTTGGGTCATCCTACAAATTTGAATAATAGCTCAGTGGTTTTGGTTATTCCTATAAACTTAAGTTAATGCAATTAATGGTTTTCTGTGAGAGGAATCATGTTGTTGGCAAAATGACAAACATGGTTCTTAATCATCATACTCTCTCATGGTGGTAATATGAATCCTTCAGATGTCCCACCCTTTTGCTTAAGAACAGGCTTGCCTAATTTTTGGTTTTCTTAATTTGCTTGTTGGCTTGCATGAATTTTTTGCATATGTTATTCATTCATTTGCTTCTGCTTGCTTGTTCCCCTTTACCTTCTCATGGCTTATGTATCATGCTAGACTTTTGAGAGGTACAACTCATTATGTACTCCCTGAATATGTATCACATTTCCTCTAATGTCTATTTAATAAAAGCTTTGTATTGTCAAGGTTTTTTACAAAATAATAACAAAATTAATAATTATCATGAAGCAAAATCTTTATTGCCATCAAATGCAAAGTTTGAAGTGCAAGCAATCAAAGAGGAGAAATAACGGACTTGAAATCAATCAGAGAAAATTTACCGATCTATCGGTTCTTGGAGTATCAGTGGGCTCAAAACCATAGTCACTAGCATTGACCTCAAGATTAAAACTCTGCCTCGAAACCCCTGCAACACCAAAATTTCACACCTTAGTACTCAAGAAAAGTGCCTGCACCTAAATAAACTCCAGTTAGATGCGTAAATGCTAATAACGAACTCAGCTACATATATAACTATTACTATTAAATGGGACGTAAAGAAGATATGGATAAATTATACACACCATCTACTTCACAGGCAGACTCCAAGCTTAGTGAACGAAACCCAGAACAATAGTTAACAGGAAATCCTTTTGATACATTTACCGATCGCAACCTTGTTGTCATTGAGAGTGCCCCTTCCTCACCCTGAAATAACAAAACAGTCAGTCAATAAACAAGATTTCTTTGTGCAAGTCCACTGATGCTTCAAATTAACTTATATTAACAGAATTTGTATGTGAACAAATCAGCTTACACTTTCAATTAGAGAATTTTTATTTCAAGACCATTATTTCGAAATCAATAATTTGAAAACTTCTCAGTTCAATGACGTTTGAAAGGCAAAGTTTCAACCTTCACCACCAAACCAGAATGAACTCCTCTTCTTTTCATTAGCATCAATAGTGGCTCCTCATAGCCTTCATGATAAAATCCAGCAATAATTGCTTCTCTTCCCTTAGCCTGTTAAAGAAAGAGCAACACACTCAAATTCTTGAGTAGTCAAGCTCTAGAACCTATATACATATATAAGCCATTTTCATCCGGACCAAAATTTTGCATGTATACACAGAAATGCATGTCATGACATTCTATACCTACTAATGACTTCAGATTAGAGTAGCTAAATTGCTTGCAGTCTAAAGGATACTAAAAATTACTTCAGGAACTTCTTAACTAGCCATAGATTTTCAAAAAGAGTTTTGGTTGGATCTTCAAAATAGAGATTGCCTTGGGATGCTTTCAATATTCACAAAATCCATTCAGGATTTCCATTTAGCAAAGCATACTATATGAAGCAGCGAGATCATCTAGAGGTGAAACATAGCATACAGCCTAACCAACATATAATGTGGCTCACCCTCACAAATCGCTGAACCTTTTCAGTTGTTGACAGTGGAGGACGTTTCTTTATGTGCTCCCTCAACCCAACCAATGAATATCTGTAAAATCATTTGCCACTTTCATACTAATCAGTATTAGAAGATGGAGAACATTATTAAGCTAATAGACCAACAAATGTACAGAACACTGTTAGAAACAACCAATGGCTACATCTAAAATTGGAAAGGACTAAAGAAAATGTGAGAATTCAAAGCTTAGAAATGATCAACAGGGATAAGCATAATCTCCACAAAGTCACCTTCAGCCTAGTCTAAGATGGCATATAAACCACATAAATTTACTTAAAAAGAAATATCCCATTACAATGACATAATTCACACAGACGAAACAGTTTAGATAAGTTTAATTCTCCAGATAAACACAATGGTTGAGATGCCATTCAATATCATATTAAAGCTGATACCATGCCCTCCATTACTATTTCTTGCATGCTTGTTTTTGCTTTTGCTAATAAAGATATTGCTTCAAGATGATAAAAATGAACAATTTGTAGACAAAATCAATAGCTACAAACTAAATTGCTTGTCATTAAAAGAACAATAAAGAAAAATTATTTAAAAAATATATATATGATTTGGTAAATTTTCATACAGAGATGGACTAGCTTCACGTTGACTTATGTAGGCAAAACCAACTTCCTCATCCTGAAATAACAGCTAGGAAAGTCAGAACAAAAGAGAGAGCCTATAAAGAGTTGCAAAAGTTATATTTCTGAACAAAGAAAACCTCAAGAAGTTCTTTCGCTTGCAATAAGGATAAGTTTGTGTTAGAGCCCATAAACTTGAGCATTTGTTCTTCAGTTACACCGCCCTGGAGAGAACAAGACCATTCAAATAGTCTGCACTTGAAATATTATGAGTCAAGAATATATGAAAGCCTGAGTTTCCAAAACATCAGCATTTTATTATCTGAGGAAAATTTCCATTGAAAAAAATATTTTTCCACCCCAAGGAAGTAATAGACCGGAACCAGAAAATCATTAGATTGTGTCATTTGTGTCAATGTCATTTATAGAATAACTTTCCCTTCGGAGCTGAAATGCATAACTGGAGATATTAAAATCCCCTTTTGGAGTTATTTTGGAATTAGAGAGGAGATAGTTGACAGGTCAAACCAATAAAAAAAACCTGAAGCTGACCTTAGGAGGCATCCATTCAACACCATGAAGCAAGCAAGATTCACCATAACAGGATCTAACTGCAGCAACAAACAATGTGCTCCGAAAGAAACGAGTGTTTCCATCATAAGGTTCTCCATAATGTGTCAATGATTTAACATCAGCAACTGGAGAAGCAACTGCGATTCATTGACAAGTATATAAAACAGAAGAAACTACATATTGTTGAGTTAAAATCCAGTTACTTGTTAATAAATATGACTGACTGAAGAATGCAAAACATATACCAAGTTCATCATCAAATGCAAGACAGAACGCTTTTAATTCACGATCTGTTTCTCTATTCATACGTTGACCGATTAATAATGCTGAAAGCAATGATTCACTAACTCCTGATGCTTTTTTATCTTCCATTTTCAATGGAAGAACATCTCTTAGAACACCTTGGACTTCCTCGAATCCCAGGTGACCTCCTGCCAAAACTTCTCTAAGGGCACCAACCAATCTCATTTCACTAGTGTCATTTCCACCATAATGGGGTCCAATTGAGCCTCCTAAACCCATTATAGAGCCTTCAGGATCAGCTATAAAGATTACATCAGGTGGAAGTGCACGAACTAGAACTGGCCAGAATGTGTTCATTGCACGCCTTTCTCCTTCACTCCATTGGGTTGCTTCTGGAAACACATTTGCACGGATTGTCATTGCAGCAAAAAAGGCCCCAAGCTGTGCTCTGGAAACTTCCTCTTCATCTTTAAGCTCCCCTCTAGCTAAAAAATAACAAAAAATGGAAAGTGTTACTAGTCATCATGGGCTTGATTGTACAAATTTATTGGTTACAGGAAGCCACTGATAACTTTGGAAGCATATATAAATTTGTTAGTTACTCCTTCCATTAATTACTTTCATTGGTTACTGGAAGCTAGTGATAACTTTGGGGATCAACTTCTAAAGAGTACTGTACTTCTAACTACATATTTAACTAGAAAAATTATAGACATGCAACCAACCCGTAACCTGATGGGACATAATCTTGTTGGATAAATAATTACTACATCATTTATTATTATTTTTTACCCTTCCTACATTTATTATTACTTTTTATCCGTCCAATGATATTTTGCTACGCTAGGCTATAAGGATTTAGTTGTATGAGTTGTTTGAATTTGTAATATTACTCTTTAACTAGTTGTCAAAGATAAATTTTATTTTGCAGCAAAAATATAACCTTTAATGCCGAAATTAGCTACAACTTTGATAAGCATTGTATATAAGCCCAACAAAATAAACTTTAAAATGAAAAATAATAATAATACAAATAATCATAACAAAAAGAATACCTGATCTTAAAATGGTATCCAAAACCTTGAATGCCTGATCCTCATTTAGCGGCTTGGTCTGCGTTGGCCCCGTGCAAACTCTAGCTTGAGCATCAAGCACCGTCTGGTTGGGCTTCGGCAACTTTGAGCTACGATACGAAGACGAAATAGCTGGATTGATGATATCGGATTCTTTAAGCCCTAACTGGTCGATTGTCGCCAAGTCCAGTCCAGCTTTGACAGTGAAACAAGAATTTCGCCCAATCCAACGGCGGCGGTCTCCCGGCGAGAATTGGAGAGTGGTTTTGATTTGTCTGTTAGTTCCATTTCGAGAATTACTGACGTGAATCGGAGAGATTGAGGAGAGTGAACACTCTGGATTGTACAGAGATTTCATGGCACTTTTCTATTGTTTGATTTGTTCCGGTTGGCTAATAAATGATGCGAAAATAGGTTGTTTGCGGCCTGTCGCTCCAAAATATCTTATTCTAGAATCTAGATTTCGGCCTGTCCAAGAAAGTTTCCGTATTTTCATTAGTCAACTTGAGTAAAAAAACAAATAGTGGTTACTAACTAGATCGCTTCTTATCTTACTCGAACATGGAGCTGTCAGTCAACCGTTGGTGGGCTTTACCAGCTCACCATGCTCCACGTCACATTACGCTTTGTCTTAGGCCCATTTTCTGCGTGATTAAACCCACTCAATTTCTGCTTCGTAGTCGAATATTTTGGGGCTAATGGGCCCTCTCGACAAATCGATCAACCCAATGTACTAGTTTTTTTCCGGATTTTATATTTTTTATTGATTGAGTATACTTTATTAAAATCAGATTCTTTTTTTTTTTTTAAATTTAAATACCAAACTCATCTAAAAGTCAGACACTTGATATAGATATTGTCAAATACTTGACATTCGGATACTATTTGACGTTTAACGTAAGATACCATAGATGATGTCTATCATCAGATAAAAGATTAATATATCTAAATTTTTCAAGTGGATTTCAATTTCAAATGCCCCTTTGGTTTTGGTCCATTTTTTTAATTTTTTTATTATTTTAAAATAAATTTTATTAGAAAATATGTGGCCATTTATACCTATAAAATTCCTTTGAATATTCAGTCTTCTAAATTCACCCTCTATTATAATTTTAAGTAATTTAATTTCTACATATTTATCTTCAAGATTTCATGATGACCTTATTCAACCAACATGATTAAGTAGATCAATGCTTCATTTAATTAAAGAATTTTTTGACAAAAAATCTTAAAATTTTTTAAAAAAAGATGCTTTTAGTAATATATTTTTTAATTTCTTATGATAATTTTTCTTTTTATTAAGGAGTAATCTATGGAATTTATATTGTGATTGTTTTTAAAATTATGGAGATGATATTAATAATTTTCATTTGTCATAGTTTAATAGCATGGCGTACTTAGAGAACAAATTTAAAGAGTATTACTTTCTTTTTTTTTTAGCAAATAGTCTCACCTTATTAGAGAGTGAGAGTAATTTAAAATATAATTATGTTTTAAAAAAAATTATATATCATGATCATAAATAAACAAATCAATAGATTGACAAGTCATTTTTACTGTCAAGTGCTAAATACCGAGAACCCGAGAGCCCACTATGGCTATAAAGTGTTAAAGAGCAAAAACAAAATAAAAAACTATCAATATGTTGGTTTTTGGTCATGATGTCCAAACTTGCTTAAAACACAACTATTTTATAGATCACCCACTTAATTTGACTATTTTTAATAATTTTGCTGAAAATTATTTAAAATAATAATTTGTTAGATCCACTCCACTCCATGGAATAATCTTGATTCATTTCTAATAATCACAAACATCGTTATATCTATGTATTTATGTATTCAAGTTGGAATATTAAGGTGAAAAGGTGAGAAACCAACTTCTATTTATCTTCAATTGGCACATAAAATTTATTTTCATTGCCATGTTAGATGCTTGTTCCAAGTCCATAATGCAAGATAAAATTTATGATTTATGATTTACTTTTAAATAATATTATAGTTACAAATTCTTCAGTACAAATTCACTCATATAAACTGATGTGACGATGTGATGTAATATGTTTGAAATACTATATTCTATGATTAAATAAGGTTAAATAAGATATATGATGTGTCAATCATGTAATAACTTGGATACTCATTTATATAAATGAGTTTATATAATTAATTTGTAAGTGTAATAAGTGGCATAGCCATAAAAAAAATTTGATTGGACTAGATAATTACTTTAGGTAAACTTCAACGGTATATGTAAATTTTATTAATAAAAAATTATTTAAACCTAGTAAAGGGGACATAATGACCCTTACCTCTCAAAATATATACTCTATACAAAAATAAATATTATAAAAAAATACGTTGTGATAAATAAGCATACAATGTATTTGCAAGCATAATAAAATACTATTAAAGTTGTGATTTCCGGTTCAACAAAGTTGAAACCAAAACTAAGAATATTATTGTAATTAGTAAATTATCTAACTATTTAGAACAAATAACACAAACTTTGTTCAGACAATCCTACAAAATTGGAACACAAGTTATACACTAATAATATACTAATTATACAATTTTATAATGCCACAAATATATAATTATATGTTAATTAATAGATTATTCTACACGTAGTATGATTGAAAATGTATTATTAAAAGGATCCCCACTTAAAATATTATATTATCTATAATCTGTATCAAAAGGTTTTACTTTTTATTTAGACAACTTCACTATATTTTGTCCTTATAATGTCGTTTTTTTAAAAGATAAAATAATAATTATTTAATAAAAATGACAATTAACATCAATGTATTATGCATAGTTGGAATAACATTAAATATTTTAAGAATAAAAGTTGAAATAATACAAAAAAATTAAATATATAAAATATTGTAAAAATCCATAATTTTCAAATAATTATATTGAGATTTTGAATCATACATTTGTGATATAAGCTTGTATGGTCTTTTATAATGAAAATAATAAAAACTCACAAACATAAATATATGATTTATGGATCAAATGAGGGAAAGTGATAAAAAATAGTTGAGAAGTTGATGGAATTTATATTTTTGAAGAGAGTAAAGTGTTATTGAAACAAAAAATATATATGCAAAGGAAATAGAAAGTGACTTAAGACTTATGACAATTTGGTAAATTAATGCTGGTTTGTTTATAAATTAATATAAGACAATTTAAAAAAAAATATGATAATTTTATAAATAATAAACTTATTTTTTTTTCAAACACAAATTATTCATCTTTTGAGTTGTGATAGTGTTCATAAAAAGACTAGATATGCATTACATTTATAGATGAATAAGTTCTTAATGCTATTCTAATGGTTCATATATTCAATAATCAATATGAGAAGTTTTTCCCTTTCAAGT
>JANKKB010027485.1:0-10946 GCA_026225775.1 Bursera palmeri | reverse complement strand
TCTCTCTCTCAACTTCTCTAAACTCTATATCACACATAAGCATCTGACGAATGAGTATTTTTATTGTTATGTGTGAGTTGAGTTGTTTGGGTATTTTTGTTTTTTGAAAAAATTTGTTTGTTTATTTGACAGAAACATGGAATAGGTGTTGTTTGTTTGTTTGAAAGAAATGTGAAGTCGGTGTTGTTTGTTTGTTTGAAAGAAATAAGTGTTGTTTAGATTTGAGATTTGAAATAGGTAGAGATTTTGGTTGGGTTGATTGGGGAGTAGTTTTAGATAAATTTGGGTGATTTTAGAGTGCTAGATAGTTGTCGAACATTGGAAAAATGACCAAAGAACTCRCCMAAWMMRATMGWYCKMASTKMGRWCKATYKKWTTKGGYGAGTAGGGGTTGAGAGTGGGGAGTAGTTCGGTTACGAATGGGTTGAGAGAGGAATAGGGGTTAAAACAGTCAACACATATGAAACATGTTAAAAAAAAATCATAAAAGTTTGATATTTGGTTATTTTTCAAAGCCCCATAATTATGATTATTTCTTAAAATTTCCCCTTTCCTAATAGCTAACAATTTTAGCATATGATGACCCAGAATTGGAGAGAGAGAGAGAGAGAGAGGCTACTTGAGTGCTTGCATTATATGTTCAATTGTGATTAGAAGGCCAATGAAGCTTGGTGTAGCTGTTGAAACAGTATATTACATCATGGGATTATATCAACCATCAACAGTAGAAGTTTTGTAATCATGCTAAGGACAAATTACGAGTCAAGTGACTTTCACCAAAACAACTTGTCCTTTACCCGTATTCCACTACAACCCATTTTCTGTTTGGACAGGTAATGCTAGATCATCACAACTCAATTCAAGCACGGAACAGGGCATACCTGAAGTCTGTATGGAATATGCGCTCAGAAGGTAAATTCCGGTCAGATATACATTTCAAATAACTTTCACCAGACACGCTTGTTCCCTACCTGCAACTGCATATTCCATCAGGTTCCCAGTTCCCACAAGAACATTTTATCAGTATCGGTTGGCAGATCTGAATCCTTCCTGCCCAACCTACCTTGGCCACTGAGCAAGGCAGAAAAAGATATAACACAATTTAGGGATCAAAACACTAAACTGTACCTGACTAGCATTTCTCTGGTTTTGTCCCCCTAGCAAAAACAAGAACAAGAAAGTTGAAATCATTTCTCCGTATTAGCATATTTAATGAACCAAATCAAAGTACACCATGGGAAAGGTGACAAATAAATGCAAAGATAAAACTTAATTTTTACAGATAATGGACATGCCCCAGCAAAACACACGACATAAGAAATCATCCAAAGCACCGATTTTCCACTTCTTCAACCTTACATAATAAATCCAACAGTAAACTTTCCACTGTAATTGGACATATTGAGTATAAATTCCTCAATAAGCATTCCATTGATCTTTATTTCAAGTGGCGAAGAGTTATTACTTTGTTCGATAAAATATCAAGTCCTAGTCTCACAAATCGACTTACAAGGTCTGAAAACAGAATAAATTAAAATGTATTACGAGCCTTTGCTCAACAACTCCACTTTGGGTCCCACGTATACCAAATACATACAGCGTAAGGAGAAAACTAAGTACTAGGAGAAGAAATAATTAGATGTCACATTTATCAGAGAAATCAATGTATAATATACACGAATTATCTAACTAATTCTTTCCCTTGACTCAAACATTTGATTAGCGACCTATGACAAGCCAACCTACTATAGTACATGGATAATATACAAATAAAAAAGGATGCACATTCATCTTTGGAGCTGCTCAGGAGTGGGATTGTTTGTGGCAGATGATGTTGCTGTCCTGCCATTCTCTGTCCCATTATCAACAGGCACTGCAACTCCCCACCTCCTCTCAGATTCTGAAGGCTCTACTACTTTGACAGATCCATCGGTCAGTCCAACGCCAAATTGATTTGGCTCCTGGGGATGAGCCGTAACAACTAGAGGATACACAGTTTGGCTGTCACACGGTAGAGCATAGAAATTAAAAATACTATTGAATTTGACAAATGTTGGTCATTGATCCCATAGAAATGAATATAGGAGAATGCTATTTTCCATGATAAGAAACATTAATTTTCTTAAATGCACATTTCTCTAAAGCATGCATCATAATAAACATAAATCCAATACTTACTTTTGAACCACAGGATAAAAGATAGGTAAAAGCTATGTAACAGAATGCCAAATCAAATAATTGATAAAGCTAGAAAATAACAGACAGGTGGCAGCAGTGGCAAAACCAAGTCAATGAGCTACGTCCCTATTTGATAGAAAACAAGAACCAGCAATCATCTATGTACCTGTTTAATGATGTCTGGGATATGTATGCCGATGGGGCAATACGACATCTTAGCCTCAAACTATCAGCATCAAATACTCCAATGTTACCATCAGTAAAACTAGCATAAATCAGTTGGCTGTTGCAGGAATAAGTTGCACAAGAAATGGGCGAAGAAAGTATGTCTTGTGGCACCCACTGTAAAGCAAAAGCAAGTTAGAGATTTGTTGTCCATGAGCTTAATCTAAATGTACAACAAGCAGGTTTTCAACCTGTCGAATTTGTTCCATCTTTAAAGCATCATATATTGCTAGTTGTGTTTCATGGCAAACCAATAGTCGAACTTGATCACTATGGAATTGCACTCTAGTGTCACCAACAGGCACCTTTCCAGCAGGCAGTTGAATTGTAATTGATTTCCTCTTTTCCCACGTATCAATGTTCCAAAAGAAAAGCTGTAAAAAGCATCCATTGTAAAAGATCAACAGCTTCAGGGACAGGTTTATCATGTGCCATAAGAATCAATACATACAGTTATTGACCAAGTTTAAAGAAATGAAAATGGCAATTAATATTGCATGAATCATCAAATAGTAGCTAAAATGTTCAAACAATATGTAAACTGTCCGAGTCTAATATGACAAAATAAATAATAACTATGATACATCCAAATAATAGCCTACATCTCTGCATCCAACTCTAATCTATATCTTACATCTAAACCAAAAGCCTTAAAAGATTGAACTACTTTCATGTAAGCCTTGAAGAACAAACGGAAGTTCATCCTTCCAAATTTTTGCCTAATCAAGCAAAAGAACAAATAAGTGAAGCTGGATCATATATAAATTCTCATTGGCCATTTAAATGCAATTGCAACTTAAATCAATCTAGTTTGGTTTCTGATAGAGACCAAAGAAAATAAAAGGAATCTAGAGAATTAACTCAGAGAAAAAATAGCAAAGTTCAGAGTTTTTCCAGTTTTGTATTCAAGCTTGATATCCTCTATCACCCAGCTACAACTATATAACCAAAAGTGAAAACAGAATAACGGAATTACGAAAGGACAGCTACAGCCAACACAATAACTAACAAATGACAGCTATATCTAATCCAATACCCAATGTAACAAACTCTCAAAACCCACAGCCCTTTTCTATTGTATTTCTTCACTAGCCACGTGGCCGTCTACTATACACCTTCATATTTGAGGGTGTATCAGTTTCTCAGGTGGCTTTTCTTTTTTTGGATAAAAGTCTTGATATTCCAGATCCACTTCCAAAGTCAGGTGAATCAGGATCCTCAAAATTATTCTATATGCCTGATTATAAGCAAGTACAGTGACATGGGTGCAAGTGTGCAACATACCTGAGCATCAGCACCTGATGAAACCAAGATGTTAAGGGTGGTGGAAAATGCTAAACCAGTAACGTGCTTCTGATGACCTTTTAATTTTGTTTTGACCTAACAGTAGAAAAGAAGCTCATTTTACAGAGCAGTTGAAGAATCCATTACACAATATAAGAAATTAATAAACTAATTACCTCATCCACCCTGACATTGTAAATTTGGATGCTTGAATCTGCCATTCCAACTGCTATGATGTTATTATCTTGAGGATGAAATGCAAGGAAGGTTGAAGCTGGTGGAGGTTGCATGAAAGTAGTCATCACCTACAAACCAATGTAAATCTCTATATTACATACCGGAAACCAATGTAATTCTCTACATTACATACCATTGGCTTCAAAAGCCAAAATACATTCAGGATCATACAATTGGCATAAGCAATGACGGAAACAATGGCAAATTTTGATGCAAAAGCAAGCATTTGAGAATAATTGCCACAGTTTACCTTAAAGTTCATCATGTTAAACAACGAAACTTTTCCTCCACAGGCAGACATGACATAGGAGTCATTCTTTGAGAGCGCTATGCATGGCACTGCTTCTTCAGATTTCTCTGGGACATCATTGGTCATAAGAAGACCATTGCCGGGTTGCCAATATTGTGGAACAACACTGGCAGTGGCCTTTAAAACCAGAAAGAAGTCAGAAATTTCTCCCAGAAAACTTTGCTGCAAGTATTATACGTAAACTACATACATAGACACATGCATCATATACAAACGCATATGTATATCTGAGAATGTAGACCCATCACCTTCCCACCAGGATTCTGTTCACTGCGGCTCCACTTCCATAGCTTCTGAACCCCATTTGACCCAAGTGCCAGAATACCAACACCAGAATTTGTGTAAAGAACTCGACCAACCTTCAAAGAATGTCTCAATTTAATAATCATAAGATTTAAGATTAGGAGCTATTTTGGCATCTAAAGGTTCCAAAAAGAATAAAGGTTCTCAAATAAAACCTTGCTTGCAGAATCAGTGCCTTCTGGCATTGTGACTGCTCGACACTGGGCAGGATCAACAATCTCGGTAAGTTCCCAAGGCTTGGCTTTATCAGATAAATCCTCCAAATTTCTAGGCTTTTCTATTCCTCTAGACATAGGCTCAACTCCATTCTATCATGAATGCTTTTCAGAATTAGATGACAGTATAAAAGGAAATTATTCATTACACCAACCAACTAAAAAACGTTAACAGGTCATATTGTATCTTTTAAATAAGAGGCAATAATGATATTATCGATACTTTAAGTTAATACGCTGATCGGTTGCATGAAAAGTTTTAGTTTAATTGACTATAAGCTTCTAAAAGAAAATAAAACAAGATTCACGTCATTTATATGGCATACAAGTATTGAAGAATGCCTGCCAGGAGAACTTATGTCTACTCGTTCCACTTTACTAATGACAGGAGCAATGCTTGTAACCACAGCAGAACTAGAAACCTGATCCATGAAAATACAAAAAATCAAGATCAATAAAAACCACAAATTAAAGCAAGAGGGCTCAGGCATCATGGAGGCCGAATATAACAACCTTCATCTCAATGGTTGGTTTGGATGTTTCATAAGATCGTGCTTCCATTGCTCTTAAGGCTCTCAGACCATCAGCATTTGCTAGGATCTTGAGTCCATTGTCAGCTGTGGTCACAACAAGCAGATTTCCTTCCTTGTTAAATCTTAAGCGGGGAAGGCTCTGAGGCAACCCAAATAACAACATCAGATTAGAGATGAAAAGTTGATGTAGAATTGCGAAAACATAAACAAATTAGTAAATAAATAGTTAATATGCTGACCGGAAGTCCACCCTCAGCTTCTGTACTGGCAAGCATATTAATATTGTCCATATCCCAAAACTTTATTTGGTTATCTTCACCGGCAGCCAAAAAGCGATTTCTTGTAGTATCAAATTGCACTACACCAGCAGATTTCTTTCTGAAACCAATGTAATTCCTCTTTATTGCTCCTTCACTTTCATTCCATTCAACAAGGAAAGAGTCCCCATCTTTACTTGTTCCACAAGAAAACAATCTGAATTCCAAGAAAGAATGGTTTCATTTCATGCATGACTCACCATAAACACAAACATAACTAAAGCTTATTTATTACTAACCTACTACCATCAGCACTGTAGAGCATAGTGGTACACCAAAGACCAGGAGCATCATAGTCAACCCTGGAGCCCACGTTGTCATACAGCCAAGCCTTAATTTTCCCATTAACTGCAGTTGAAAATATAAACTGGAAAGGTGTTGGAGAAAACCAGGATATCAGTGCACATATTCATTGCAACAAAACGCTTCACATATGAAGAATTCTCAGTTCTCATTCTAAAGTACAGATATTGTTTACAATATCAATTACCTCTAATTATAATGTTAATGAATACCCAACTTATTTTAAGTAGAGAAGAAGTTCTTCAGCCAACATAATTAGCGAAAAAAGATGCACAAATTAACTCATGGCCATTACTTTCTTTCACCTTCCCATATGTTTTATCCCAATAACAGCTCCTAAGGCATATCACGGGCCAAGTGAATAAACAGTGCCTTTAAATTTTCCATGCTACACTTATCAACCAAATCCTATTTAAAAGAGTGGTCTTACTTGAATATTCTCCTTCTGATGGGGACAAACAGAATAAATAGGTGCGTCATGGCCTTCAAAGTGGAAAAGTTTCCTTCCAGACAAATCCCAAACCTGTAGTTATTTGCTTAACTCAGCCAAAAAGAAAAAAAAATGGAAAACCAATAAAAGTGCAAGTCAAAAATAAATTCAGACACTAAATTTAACCTCACCTTTATTAACTTATCATCTCCACAAGTTACAATACAAAGTTGCTTGCTTGGATGAGAAAATGCTATGTCATTCACACCACCAACATGAGCATCAATCTGCCAAAAAGTGGAAGCCAAGATCAGTTTATGGTAACAAATGATACCTTGAAGACAACATACCAGCAAATTAATCGAAACATGCCTCTAAGTGTTGGCCTATATCATTAGACCCCTGATATGTGTACAAATGGATCAGATGTTTTGTAAATGCAACCCCTGCACCCAAAAACAAAGCATATGTAAAGAAGTACAACAAGCAACAATTTCATGCCAAATATATACTGCTGCACATACCAATCAAATTTCCATCTGGACTCCATACTATGCGGCTAACAGATATTGATGAATCTTTTACAACAGTAGCCTGTAAGAAACATTACACATATCCAGCATTAACACCTGATCAAACTTCTGGCACTCTTGAAACATCAGAAAGGAATTACAAGATTTATTTGTTCAACTCGAACTACGCAGTCAAGGTATATCTTTGGGAACAACTAGTAAAGGAAAGAAGAAATGAAATTCCTGCTCATTCCTATAAAATTAATAAAAACATCCATAGAGTTGCATAAATAGTAGCAGCAGCTATAAGACTTATTTTTAGAAAAATTTTCAAGCAAAGGCAGCAGAACACACCATCATAATTACACCCAAAACAAAAATCCAAAATAAGACCGGCCTATCAATTAAAAAACAAGTGCTAGTCACCTATTAGGTAAAGTTCACCTTCGTCAGAGAGGCGGAGGTTGCAACTAGAACTTAGTCTTTTCCAATTATTTAGTCTAAGCATTACAAGGAGCAGTACTTACAAAAGAAAGAAGATAAATTTAGGTCATATGTATTAGTTGTTTACATATTTTAAATTAAGAATTAAAATTAAGAAGATAAACTATTGTCTACATATTTTACATAATTTAAGATAATAACCTGTAACAGCACAGAACAATTTGGCAAATCCCATATCTTGAATGGCTTGGAAACCATCCTTTCACGTAACCCAACTTCCCATAGTGTAATTTCACCATCTCCACAACCAACTGCCCATCAACACATATATCCAAGTCAGTAAACAAAGTGAAGCTGCATAGCAACTAAATTATAGAAGTTATAATCAACAATGATTTATGGCAGGATAATGCAAGAGGTTTATCCAACATACCTGCAAGCAACGTATGATGAGAAGGATGGAAATCTAAGCTTGTCACAGCGGAACCCTGATGCAGGGTACAAGCTACCGTTCTTGGCAGGTCATCAAGGGATAACGAAACTTGCTGAGAAGGAACAGGATATGTAGCCTGGGTACATCAAATTAAAATTTAAAGTAGAGTTATCCAGACAACAATGCAAAAGTACCCTGAATTATATGCTTAATCAGGACACGAACTGGATGAACTCTGAAAGAATACCTCATCAACAGACTGTGACGACCGCAAACGTTTCTTTAGTTGCTCTTGATCAGCACTTTGATAATCAATCATTCCAAGTGTATTTGAAGGTGTTCTTGGATGCTTCAAAACAGAAACTGTTGAAAAAGAAAGTAGACGATGTTAGTGGCACCAAGATAAAATCTTAACTAATCAGAATTAAGATCTCCTTTTGAACAAAAAACTACTAGGCATTTGTTTTGCGATCACTAGAGTTCTATTCCAATTACAATGACCATCTTACCTTGATTCGGTGGAACAGACAATGACGAAGCAGCCACAACAGATGATTGAACTGCCGAGGGAGGATTGGCACTGACCATCCAGCCTGCTAAAGCATTTGCATTAGCAGTTGCTGCAGCTGGTGGAAATGGCTGAGTGATAACCCAAAACAAAACATCCCCACCGCAGCATCATCAATAACATTCTTAACATTGATAATTCAAAATCATAAGAAAGATAATGATCATACTCCTCCGTGTGCTCCAAGTGGAGCATAAGTTGAAGGCTTTGCAACAGCTGCAACTGGAAGCATGACGGGTGTAGGTGCCCGAGCGCCATTTGAAGGTGAACAAGTGTGGTCCATGAATAAGGTTTTGATGTCAGGATTGGGCCTTGGATTTTTACATAGCTGGTGTTGCCAATTCAAACTACAATCACCACATATCAACACTTAAGCAAACATAAGTGCAATATTCTCGGTCATAGTCAATGTTATAAATTGGTAATTCATTATTGTGGAAGTTAAAAATGTAAAAAATTCACCTTTGATTTATCAGAGTTCGGAGGCGTGATGCCTTCAAAGTAGGGAAACCAAGCTTGTCCCGGAACAGGGGATTAGCTTCTATCAATTTTTTAAGCTCTACCAACATTATGCTTCGAGCTGATTTTGTATCACTATACTTTGATAACTGTTCATTTTCCCTGCATTACCAACCTTACTGCTCAAACAACAAGCAATTCTAAATCCACGTGTTCCAAACTTTTGATAATAAATGGCGATACTTTACCTTCCCTTTCTCCTTTAATTCCACATACACCCACATTCATATAAATCCTATATGTGTCAAGATCGCTTTTGATTTAAAATGAAACAAAATTACAGTAGTTCGTAAATGGAAAATTGCTGTCGGCAATGTTAAATACCACTTTCTTTGCACTTAAATCTTAACTATAATACTTGAATAAAATAATGAATTGGGAAGCTTGTGTACTAAAATCTAAGTCAAAAGAATTCAACCCTTATATATGACAAATCAATCAAAAGTCAGCTTAAAAATAGGACTGAATGAATTACCTGAAATTTTCCAGAGTTAAAAGCTGTGTAATTTCCTTGTAGAGTTCCTCGTTGAAGGTAGAAAATACTTTCAAATCCTTCACTAATATCTCAACAGCCTTGGCTCTATCATGCCTGATAAAGTTTTCAAAAGTGAATAAACCACAAAAACCAAAAACAAGCTATTTATAGATAATTAACTTATAAAATTAACATATATAAAAAGTAAAGCACCTGTCAAGAGCTTCAAGGTACTTCTGCTTCCTGATCTCGAAGAAAATCTTCATGGAGTAACGATTATCGTCCACTTTGGTGAATCCAGATAGGTATTTCTCCACCTCGTCCCATTCTCCACCTAAAGCTTTCTCTTCGAAGTATTTCATGTTAAAGAAAAACCCCGACTCTTGCTCCAGCCTAAAATCAGCGCCGTAAGAACTCAATCAAACGCTAACTAAACCAAACCAAAACACCAAACGCATAAAGCAAAAGCAAAACCATAAGCTTACTTGTGCACAGACTCCTTGAATTTCTCTTCCTCGAGAAACTGAAGTATCAGAAACACCAATTCTCTGCTCAAAGACGACATTTTTAGCTCAAAAACTAAAGTTATTTGGTGAATAAACAGTTGAAGCTCGTATATTGCTAGCGATTTAGGGCTTTGACAAGATTCAGCGAGAGACAGAGGTGAATGGGAGGAGGTTGCCAAAAGAGAAAACGACGGCGTCTGTGGTTTTTCTAAGTAGGAAAAATGGTGGTTTCTAGGGTTTGCATTTCCATGCTTCACTTTCAACGAGAACGGTAGAGAGAAGAAAGAAAAAACAAAACAAAGAAAAAAAGCTGCCAAGATAAAAGAAAAAGATAAAGAAGGGAGAGATGACTTGTTCTCACTTTCTTCGATGCGTTTTGCAGGGTCTTTGTTTATCAGCGACCTATCAGTGATAAGTAGAGCTACTTATCTAGCGATAATAAGCTATCGAATGTTATGACTTTGTGATGGGACAAATACACGTTGCCTTTTAGGCTGTTTTCAGGTGTGGTGCCCCTTTCCGAGTGATGAAATTTATTGGAAGATGGTTGTGCGTAATGATTACGTGGATGTATGTTGTTGGTTAGTAGAGGATAATGGTGTAATTACGGAAGTAGAGGAGTTTAACTTCGGAACTGGAAAGTTGCGCGGAATCGAAGCTTGAAACTCAAGTGAATTTGAATAAAGTACTAGTGTCCACCACATTGTGCTGCCTTGTCGGATGACTAACGTGTCCCTATTTTCTTTTTGGAGTTCATTTGTCTCGTGACCATTTCTTCTCACGCGAATTTCTAGTTGTCAATAAAAAAATAATATTAATAATAATTGTCAAAAAGATATAATATTCTCCTTTAATCAAAAAATTTTCAACAAATAGGCACTTACTTAAGCTCACCAGCCAACCAAATCCTTGGTACATAAGTAATATAATCATCGAGTAATTATCATTGACCACCCCTATCTTTTCCTCTTTTTTCAGTCATACGGGACGTTTGTCATTTTTCTCTTCTCTCATCCTTAAATTTTGAAAAAATCTCTTCTCAAGTCCTCCGGTTAAAAATTCCGTTAGTTAACATCTATTAACCTCCATATTTTAATAAATTTACTATTTTATCCTTCTTAACACATATTAAAAAAAAAGACTTAATTTTTAAA
>JANKKB010027483.1:0-10944 GCA_026225775.1 Bursera palmeri | reverse complement strand
ATATATATCAGTCTACCGAGACTTAATTTTTTGAGTTAGTTTTATATATTATTTGATAACATTTGATTCATTACAATTTATGGATAGAAAAAAAAAGTTAAAAAATGAATTTTTTTTATAGTAATTCAACAACGCTTTCAACTATTAGATTAGAAAAATTAACGACTATCAAATAGTATGAAAAATTAAGTCCCAATAGCCTAAACCTATAGATATACCATCAAAATATTTTTTTATTTAGATCCAAATATTAGTGTTTTTTTGAAAAATATGTTATAAATTTTTGAAAGATATATGATAACATCTTTTAAGAATTTTGTTATTAGAAATTTGAAAAATCACTTAAATTCATTTGGATTTTGACCATTGAAAAAAGACAACAATAAAATTTCTCAAAACTGTTCAACCGCATATTAATTTCTCTCTACAGCTCTACTCGGGACTTTCAAATTTCGAAATGGATAGAGTAGTGGTGCAAGTAACATTCAGTCCTATCCATTACTAGTGTTATCCACTAATTTTGGTTGGTAGTGGTAGAAGAAACATCCATCTTAGTAATTGACTCTATATTTTTCATAATTAGATTTAATTTTTTAATCAATTCTTTCCCAACGTGTAATTATACCATTAATTACTCCATCAAGCTAAGGCAGTAAGATTCAAATAAAATAAGATTTGATTAATAATAATGTAAGATTGACTATGAAAAATTATTGTTTAGCCCATCTTCAAGTCTCATAATAAATTTATCCAATATATATTTTTCAATGATAAGTGGTTCTGTTACAAAGTCGATTTGCGATTTCTGTCTTGTATTGTACAAGTCTGGTGACAAAACAAATAAATAAATGAAATAAAAGTTTAAAAAGAAAAGAAAATTTCATTTCTAAGATAATAGTCACAATAATTCTTTTTTGTGTTGGTAATTTATGGTAGTCAGTCCTCGACAAGAATATCAATTTACGTTCCAAAAAATGCAATTACAGTGACATAATTATTTCATTTTCTATTATATGCCCAATTGCTACCTAGCAGTAAAACTATATAAAATCATCATGGTCAACAGCGTGTTCTCCGGAATCAGCGGTGGAAAGGTGAGACCTTTGGGCCATTTGCCGGTGTCTGCAACCATTATTGATTTGAAAAAGAGGATTAAAACCATTACAGTTGTGAAGGTGGAAAAACAAACCCTCAGGTTTAACGGTGAAGAGTTAATGGATCAACAACCGTTTGCTCATTACAACTTTGGAGAGTCACCCGTATTGCTTTTGAGGTTAAAACACTGGCTGGGGAACCTCAAATTCATTATTATAAATATGATTACGTTGATGCCAAAAAATGACACCAGCAGTAGGAAGTATCACGTGTGTTGACACAGAACGTAAAATGATCAAAATGTCCTTGAGAGGTGTTTGAGCAGAAAATGGAGAAAATTGGATCTCAAAGTGGAAACCAGTTTCTCTGGGTGTGTTCGCAGCCTGGATACCAGGGTGAGTCTAGGGGGTGTTTGTTGGGCTATTACTGTGAGGACAATGAGTGTTAAAGACTTAAGGATTGGGAGTCTAAAGTTGGTAATGGCAACTCGGTGGTCTCAGTGATGGTGGGGGTTCAGGCAAACCAGGGAGTGAAAATGACGGAGGAGCTTATCTAGACGAGGTAAAAATGAGCTTCTGACAGTTTCCGGTGAGGAGGATACAAGCTTTTGAGAGTAGATAAGGACAACTGCTAGTACATTATCTTCTCCTTTGTGCAAGCTAAGGCTCCGATAATGCTTCCATGGTCGCTGGTTCGCACCTGATGACCGGGGAACTATCCTGATGACCGCAAGAAAGAAAATGAGTCAAGGGACAGCAGGCATTTCATTGGCGTTAACCCTCGGACACTCACGTTAGTGGAAAGAACGCCTTAATGGTGAAAAATCAGCAAAATACGTGTATGAAAGAAAGGTTTCTTCGTGAATAACAGTGTAATTGTGAGTGTGAGAGTGTACGAGAGAAGAACCTAAAAAAATTTGCCTAGGATTTTGTGTCCAAGGAAGTCCCCTTCTTGGAGGCATAAGTTTGCCTTCTATAAGCAAGTTGGTTGGCACATGTGATGGGTCTTGACCATCCATTATCATGAACTGTGGCGATCCTAATGGTCTATGTGGTCTAGATGATTCTAATTTGATGCCATAAGCCTAATTTTGAGGTCTTGAGAGATTACCATATGGTGGACTATCTTTGGCTTATCCCAAGATGAAAGTAAAATCATAGTATGACCGTAAGCATTGTCATTGATGTATATAGTGATGTATATGGTGGAAGTAATTATCCAACAAGTAGTCTAGTTTTGTCTCATATGTTTTATATTAGTCTTGTTTTTAATAAATATAGAAATGATGAGACATTTGGATTTATAGCAACAAAAATGGAAAGCAAATTTCATAATTATTGGGAAAATATACCAATTCTATTTCCCTTAGCTTCTATATTGGATTTTTAGTCAAAAATTGAAGATATAGATAATTTGTTAATGACCATTTTTGACAATTTAGAAATTCCTTTGTCACTTACTATAGAAAATATTAGAACGACATTCAAAGAATTGTATTTAAAATATGAAAGAAAATTAGGTAATAGCTCAATTAGTAACATATCATCTATTAGTTCAAGTACAGATCCTTTGTGGAGAATTGTTGGTAAGAAAAAACTACCAACTACTTCTCCTTTTGTAGAAATTAATAATTATTATAATATAGATATACCACACTGATTGAGTTTAAAGGGTTAAATAACCCGTTTATGGTGGAAAGGACAACAAAATGTTTTCCTAATCCTATCTACCATGACACATGATCTACTATAATCTCCGTGTCTACTATAACTATAAAATTTGCTTTTAGTATAGGTGGACATTTATCGGAGGAGATGAGATAAAAGCTAACTCCACAAATTGTTGAGAATATTATTTGCATAAAGAATTGGTTGAATACACATGCTACAAATGTAATGGAAGAGTTTGATGAAGACTTTAATAATTCAGAGATAAATGATTTGGATGAATATTGAAAAAATTATAATTTTATATTAATATTTATATTTTAAGTATCAATTTTTTAAAATTAAAATAAAAAAGTAAAAAATGATAGATAATTTGAGGAGATGTCAATCTAGTTGAGATGTCCTCAACTATAGTGATCACTTATTTCTATTTTTAAGATTAATTTTGTATTTTGTACCTAACTTCATTGTCAATGAAATTTTTAAAAAAATAAAATTCAGTTATTAATAATAGTCGAATACGGCAAAAATGGTTGCAAGCATGAAAACTATAAATGCTATTTATTAACCATTCTCTTGCTCCTTCAAATCATTCTCCTTTTTATACATGTTGTTAACAAATTATTCATCTCTCTCTTGTGATTATTCCCCCCCCCTTTTATACATTTTGTTAATAAATTATTCATCTCTCTTTACTATGCTGCTCCCTGTAATCATGCTCCCTTCTACTTATTTTTTTTACTAAATTATTCATCTATTTCCTATAATTCCATCTGGTTTTGCGGAAGGAATTTATTCAATGATTGTGACTTTATAAATCTTCGATAGTTGACATTGTATAATATCAATTTAAAATTGCCAATTGTTTCAACCAAACTCAGGAGACAAATAGTGTCACGGTTAGATTGAATTAGGGGGTAAATACATAGACACCCCCGAGGTTTGGTCTAAATAACAATTTCACCCCTGTTATTAATAAAGTAACATAGACACCCCCAGAATTGGAAAACATGGGGTCTTAACCCATAAAAATAGGGTCTTAATGTTACTTAAAATATCAAAATAGAGGTCTTTATGTTATTTTATGAATAACAGGGGTGAGCTTGTACTTAGACCAAACCTTGGGGGTGTCTATGTATTTACCCCATTGAATTAGCCGATTTGTTTGTAACGATTGATTACCTAATTTTATAATAATATAAACATCACACCACGCAACGCAACGCTTAAATGCAACCTAGTGGTCAACTTTTTTATTTTTTTAATTAAAAAATTAAAAAAATATGAAGATTCGTGGGTCAGGTTGGGTTAGGGCTGCCCTGGTCTATCTTTACACAAGCCAGGCCAAGTCCACGTCTAATATTTATTATATTTGCTCTGGCCTGCCTGACCTATCATAATTCATGCTTGATCCGGTCTGATTCGTTGGCCTGTCTAAAAAAATGATCCGATCAGATTTGACCCTTTATCATACCTACTTTTGACTTAGATTTTGAAGGTTGTTTTTCTCATTTTTCCATAAGTTTGCTTAAAAATGGAATTACTATAATTAAAAATTTATATTTTAAATTGATACGATGTTAAGTAAATAATAAAATAAATATATTAAAATAAAAAAATATTAATTTATTTAATTTATTCATTCTTAATGTTACATCCACTTAAAATACAAAATTATAATACAAACTTGGTCGTATATTTTGTTATACACGCAACTTCACATAATTTAGGGTCAACACGCGACATTATATTATGAAAGCCATTTTCAATTCCAAGAATAAAAAATCCTGCATGCACTTGTCCAGTACCGGGTCAGTAATGGTATATATGCTACACATCTGAGACAGATCATCACTTCTCCACTCAATAATTATTCATCATCGCCATTCTAATCACCATACCATCTTCCTAATTAAATTAAACACCTCCCTGTTCTCTCTGCCGAAAATTTCAGATCCTCTCTATGTATAATCTGTTTTTGTGTTGTTAGTTCAATCTGTTTTTGTGTTTTTAGTTAAGTGAGAAGTTCAAAATACGTTTTTATTAATTTGCCTCAAATATCAATGGCATCTATATTACAATCCCATCAACTCCACGTATTCTTCTTTCCCTTCATGTCACCAGGGCATCTGAGTCCCATGATAGACATAGCTAGACTTTTCGCCTTCCATGGCGTGAAGTCAACCGTGATCACCACCCCGCAAAACCTGTCCCGCTTTCAATCCATAATAGACCGTGACGAACAATCCATTAACCTTCTGATACTGGACTTTCCTTTTGCTGCAGCAAACTTGCCGTCCAACTGTGAGAACCTCGATACACTACCCTCGAGAGGCCTCTCATACAACTTCAGCAAAGCAATCATGATGATGGAACCCCAAGCCGATGATCTTGTCCATCAATATCAGCCTGATGCTATCATATCCGATTTGAACATTCCGTGGACGGCTCAGCTTGCCCAAAAGTACGGTATCCCACGACTGGTTTTCCATGGAACTTGTTTCTTCTCTCTTTCTTTATCCATGGCAGCTAGTCAACATAAACCAAACGTGAAATTGAGCACTGATACTGAGCCCTTCTTGGTTCCTGGTTTGCCTCAACCGGTTTATATTACCCTGTCTCGTATGCCAGATCGGTTCTTTGCCAACATGGGTTTGCAAGAATTCTTTGAAATGTTCGTTGAAGCTGAGCGTAACACATATGGAGTTGTGGCTAATACTTTCTTTGAGATTGAACCAGAATATGTGAAACATTACGAGAAAGTTACAGGGAAAGTCGTATATCCAGTTGGACCAGTTTCTCTCTTCAACACAAAGGCTCAGGACATGGCAGAGAGAGGAAACAAGGCTTCCATTGATAAAGACCTTTGCATCTCATGGCTTGACGCCAAGAAAACCAACTCAGTACTCTACATTTGTTTTGGGAGTTTATGTAAATTTGCGAAGTCACAAATTCTGGAGATTGCTTTTGGCCTTGAAGCTTCAAAAACCTCTTTCATTTGGGTCATAAAAGATAACATTTTGCCTGACGATTTTGAAGAGAGAGTTGAAGATAGAGGACTCATAATAAAGGGTTGGGCACCGCAGGTTCTCATACTGGACCACCCAGCGGTTGGCGGCTTCATGACTCACTGCGGCTGGAACTCCATTCTTGAATCGGTAAGCTCAGGTGTGCCGATGATAACTTGGCCACTCTTCGCTGAGCAGTTCTACAACGAGAATTTTGTGATAACCCAGTTGAAAATCGGAGTTGCAGTTGGTGTGGAAAGCGGATTGGCCTGGGGAGAGGAGGAAAAGATTGGTGTTCTGGTTAACAGAGACCAAGTTGAGGAGGCGGTAAATCGGTTGATGAACGGTGGGGATGAGGTGGAAGGAATAAGAAAACGAGTCACTGCGCTGAGGGAATCTGCAAGGATGGCCGTGACCAAAGGTGGCTCTTCTTATCTCAATATTGGCCTTTTGATTAAGGATCTCATAAGTCAAAGAGAGAAACGATTATCAGAGAATGATCCGATCAAATCAACCAAGGGTGATTAATTGAATTAATTAATTGGGAAAGTTATGCTGTGTTCATCATATAATAATATTCAATATCGAAATTTCACTTTATTGTTTCTTTGTTCTTTGATACATTCAATGCAATATTATACTATTACGTTAACGGAGAAAGATGAATACCCTATACATTAATATAGCCTAAATTTTCATTTAAGACATTTATATCTTCTTGTTATATTGAGGTATAATATTCGACTACTTATATCATGTATTCCAAGTAGTTAAATATATGTATATATATATATTAAATGTTTAAGTTATCTCATTTTTTTTTTTTATTTTTTTTTCATATATAATTGGATAGAAGTATTGAATTATTTATTCTTTCTACTCATAATCATTCATCATTATTTAATTAGATACACTCATGGATTAATAAAGTGATTTGATGAGACTCCTAAATTTATGTTAACGTTCAATTAAGATAATATACACGATATAATAAGGGTACACACGGTGACATGATTAATGAAACAAAAAAAAAAAATAAATAAATATTCAAAGTATCTCCAAAAGATTCATTCAAACTTTCAACAGTATAATATCACTATAATGAAACTCAAAATGATTAATAAAGTTCTAGAATTGATGTTTTGAAACTAAACTCCTCTTTAATATGATATAGATAGGACGTTCATGTGAGATTCATTCAACTTAGATGATTTACTCATATTGGTCAAATGTAAATTAAAAAATAAAAAAATCAGGTGGAAAGGTTTGAAAAGGAATTTGTGATGAGATTTGACTATTGGACTACCTTTAATATAAATTTGACTAATTTCTATATTTAAATTATATAATTTAATGTGACACAAATTTTAAATTTTATCAATAAGATTGTCATAAATATTAATGTGATATTTTCACTATCATAAAATTATCACCTTAAATAGATTATTATATAAATATATTTATGAATGTTTAACATTAGTATTACAATAATTATTATTTTGTTTATTTGTTTAAAGTCACTTAATCTTACTTCAACGTTTGTACTTGGGGCTGCAACATTGGACGGGCAGTTGGCTGACTTTCTTTTACTTGGACTGTCCCAACGTGCTCCGATTTTCCCCTTCAAATCACTCACCAGACTCGTTTCCTTCACCTTCACTTCAACTTCTTGTCCGTGGCACTTCACCAAAATGCTGAACTCTGGTTCTCCAGCCAGTGTTTTAACCTCAAGAGCAACTATGGGTAACGCTCCAAAGTTGTAATGAGCAATCGTTTGTTGATCCATTAACTCTTTTCCGTTAAACCGAAGAGTTTGCCTTTCCACCTTCACATCTGCAATGGTTTTAATCTTCTTTTTCAGATCAAGAATGGTTGCAGACACCGGCAATGGATCAAAGGTGTCACCTTTCCACCGCTGATCTCGAAGAGAGCATTGTTGACCATTATGATTTTATATAGTTTTGCAGGTAGGTAGGTTGGGCATATGCATTCATATATGTATACATAGAAAATGAAATAATTATGTCACTATAAGTGCATTTTTTGGAAGGTAAATTAATGTACTTGTCATGCAATGCGCAATGTATTATCAAGTGACTAACATAAATAACCAACACAAACTTAATGCGTAGCACGAATTGAATGAAAGATTAATTTGATTCTCGTCTTTTATTTTTTGATTAAATATAATTTGACTCTTGTCTTTTATTTTTTGATTAAATATCCAAATGAATCTAATTTATTTACAAATATATTTTAGACATTTCAAAAAATTACATAAAAAATGAGATTTTCAAAAATCTCCAATGTTGTATAAAGAAAGTTTTCGAGGAATTTTAGCATATAATACAAATGGAGCCCATGTATAACATTAAAAAAATTGAGAAATTTATCTTTATTATTTTTATTACTTAGACATTTCACTAACATTAATTCTGCCCAAAGACAATTATTTATTTGAGTAATCCTTTATTGATGATAACTACTAATATTTTCCAAAAGATTAATGAACCTTCACTTTAATTTCTGGAGACTCATTAACTTGGTATTGAGAGATGGGCAAAGAATCTTCCATTTCTTCGGAGTTGTGGAGCAGAGTCATACTTTCAATTGGAATGCCCCAAAGCTTACGAATTTTAGTCTTCAAGTCACCAACTAAAATTGTTTCCTCCACGTTGAAAGTAAACTGCTCAGTGCAATACTTGACCAAAAGGTTAATTGTTTCAACAAGAACAAGCGAGGCACATTCTCCAAAGTTATAGTGATCAATGGTGTTCTCATCAATTAACACTTGATCATTGAACCTGAGAGTTTGCCTGTCTATGGCCACACATATAGACCTTTTAATCTCTTCCTTCAGATCAGAAATGGTTGCAGACACCGGCATGGAGATCTCGGGAATCATAGGTCTTTCAGTGATCGCGAACCGCACAGTGTCACCCATCATAAAACCTCAAAATAGAGTTTAGTTTACGTGCTAATTTCTAAATTATTTCTTTTTAAGGGACACGTGATCAGTATAAATAATATATATAGCTCTGCTTCACTACATGCTAAAAATTAAATGAATTACAAATGGAAATGAAATGCATGTTATTATGTGTTCATTCTAAATTCATTTGTTTGGAAGGTAACCGCTGTTCTTTTCCTCGTGATGATAAGATTCATGAGATAATTATTTTTACAAACTTTACTTTCTCTAGTCATCATGACTTGTATGTGATAATCAAAATTTGTCATATTCGATAAACGATATGTTCAAGGTTATCTTTTTGGTAATTACAAATTCAGTAGCGAAGAGACAAATTAACCTTCAACTGCAAGATTGCTGATGAACAAAATTTCTAGCAATTAACCATTTATTTAAGGAGCTTCGAGCTTAATTAATCCCTGGAACTGTTTCTGCAAACACAAAATATGAAATAACGAAGAATTAATGCCTAGAAATCCATTTAATCTCTTCTTGTTTAAGGCATGGAGAATTGATTAATAAAGACCTACCACTATCTTAGTAATTGATTAGTACTAATTATTTGCTCCGCAAATCCCCTAATTTACATCTTCATTTGCTTGCCAAAAATTAAATCATAGAGAAATTAAAAAGGAAACAGAGATATTTCTATTTGCACTACCTAACATGTAACAAAGCAATTGAGCTTAAATGGGACAAAGTCTAGTAATTAACGTCGACCGGAAATTGTGATTGTGTGTTTGTCATGCGGATAATAGATAAATCTTTCTACCAAGGACCGAAAGGAAGGTCGATAAATTTATTGTTGTAGTTTTCATTAAAATCCAAGTGAATCTATGTGCTTTTCAAATCTCCTGTAGACATTTGATATTTTCTAAGAAATGTACGCAAAGAAAGTTTTTGAGGAACTTTACCGTAACAATCGTGGAGCCGCCTCTATTTAAAACATAACAGCCAAAAAAAAAAAAAAGATTGGAGAGAATTAATTCATCCTTATTATTTAGACTTTTCAATACATAATAATGTATAGAAAATTAAAGTAGGTAACATAACATTCTTCCCATGAAAGAGAATTAATATTCAGTGTTTATGTATGATAGGATTTCTTAACGCAACAATAGCAAATATGATAATGAAATAACAAGATCAACACATACAATATATGTAGAAAACCCCAAATAAGGGAAAAAATCACAAGCAAAGAAGAAGAAATTCATTTTGAAGGAAAGATTGTAAAAGAAGAGATGAATAGATCTCTCTTGATCTCTAAATATATCTTTCAATATCTTACTTAAGTTGTCTGTAACCCTAGAAGACCTAAATACATAGTAGTTGTCTAACACAAGTTCTAATCAAAACAAGAAAGACTGTTCTAAAAAAAAAAGGAAAAATAAGTCCTGATAAATCTGGAAATCGGGCTGGCTCCTTGACCTTGGATTATCCGACACCGCGGCGGTAAGTTCCTGACTCTGAAATGCAATAAACCCGAGAGTGGAAGCCACGGCCTTGAATTCCATGGGGCCATGACACATACTCTCTACCTCAACTCTGCATGAAACCTGTGAACTAGTGTTGTGACATCTGCTATCTGCGCTGCAACATCCACTTGCTATCTTCATCTTTTAGGACTAAAAATCCAAATCACAATTTAACAAATCTCCACCTCGATCTGAATTCTATGACAAATTCTTCCTCTCTTCCATACATAGCAAAACCTTAATGATATATACTAACTAAGTGCAATGCTCAAACTTAGCTAATGAAATTGGCTTGGTCATCATATTTATTGGATTATCAACTGTACCAACCTTGTTAACAATAATATCACCATATGTAATTACTTCACGAATAAAGTGATATTGAATATCAATATGCCTTGTTCTCTCATGAAACATTTGATCTTTAGTAAGAAAGATAATACTCTGATTATTAAAATAAACTATAGAGATTTGCAAGTCTTTGCGTATCTCATCAAATAATCCTTTCAATTAGATAGCTTCCTTAATAGCATAAGTAATAGTCATATACTCTGCCTCGATAGTGGATAACACAACTATATTATGTAATGTAGCTTTTCAACTGATCACACATCCAGTAATGATAAAAACACATGTCCTACCAGTGACCTCTGATAAGCACTTAAAAGTGTACATTTATTGTAAGTTTAAATATCATTTTTACACTTTAAGTGCTATTAATTTAA
>JANKKB010027482.1:0-10944 GCA_026225775.1 Bursera palmeri | reverse complement strand
GTGTTTATGTTACTTTATGAATAACAGGGGTGAGATTGTTACTTAGATCAAACCTCGGGGGTGTCTATGTATTTACCCCGTTGTGAAATTATGCATAAACTGATAAAGGGTCTCCTGGGTCCATTTGACTATCACTTTGCAAGCTCTCTCGTCCAGAATCCACATTGATATATTTAGAGATAGTAGTTATTAGTCCAGCGATGCTGAATATCCACCCTGGAATGCGATTGCCACCTCAGACAAACACGGAATTGAGTGAGCCCCACATGAATATGACGTGCCAAGATCTGGATGGCAGAGTCCCACAGGTCGCATCAAACATGCTATGCAAGCACAACCCTCCACTTGTGGGCTCAGTGGGTGACTGATGACGCCTCAACATCCTAGTGGGCCAGCTAGGGTTAAGATTTTAGACCTCCAGCCTTTTTAGGTTTCCCTTTTCTTTTTATTTTTTTTCTATTTTAATTTTCATTAACTTATAAATTCATAAAATTATAAAAAAATCATCTGCCTGTCTTTAATTCGAGAAAAAAAAAATTTTCTCAATAATAAAACAATAATTATTTTATATAAATAGTTAATTTAATTTAAAAGTGATGCATGAGATGGGCCGAAACCAAATCCGGTTACGGATTCGTGGTTGTTTTATAAAATCCGGTTAATAAATCCAATTTCATTCCGATTCAAATCCCACGAAAACTCTCACTCACTCAAGGGAGGTCAAAAATATTTTCACATCTTTCCCTCCTTTACTCTCTCTCCTTCTCTGACCCTTTTTCACTCTGTAAAGAGGAAAACAAGAGAAGACTTGAAATTGATTGTGCTATACTGCTATGGACGGAGCCGCTGGCTACAACCCGCGTACGGTGGAGGAGGTCTTCAGGGATTTCAAGGGTCGAAGAGCTGGCATGATTAAAGCCCTTACTACTGGTATTCTTTTCATTTTTTTTATTTCAAATTTTCCCGGCTTTTATTCTACGTGGATTTTTTTATTTTTTTTTAAACGGGAGATTTTCGTTTTTGGTGGTCTTGCAGATGTTGAAGATTTTTTCCAGCAGTGTGACCCTGGTAAACGTTTTTATTTTCTTTTTAATTTTGTATGCTGATTTTTATTTTTTATTTTTTTTATTTTCTTTTGGGTTATTCGTATCTGCGATAAATATTGAAATTTCTTTGAGTTTTTCGGTTAGGTGGAGTTAATTCAAAATTTTGTTCTGTTGCTGTTTTCTCAGCAACCAAATATATATATATATTTTGTGTGTGTGAGAAATTATTTAATGCATGGATGTCATTTGGATTTATGGCTCTAAAGTTTTGCCTACTATTCTTTGTTTACATTTAAACTTTTATTCTGGATGCGATTTTGATCGTTATTCTTCACTTGGATTTTGAAATGCTTATGCAGGCGTTTAAGTATCATCAAATGATCCTTTAAGTTTTTTATTCTTTAACATTAAGTAGAGTGGATAAATTTCGATTTATTTTTGGTTTCCTTGCATAACAAGGTTTTTATATTTGTGGGATCCAGATCAGTCAAGGCATTTGGATTTCTTGTGAGATGGGTTACAGTTAGATTTGTTATTAAAAGGTTGCCGAGATGAATTAAAACATTTTGGCAAGTGCTATAGTACCTAGATTAAAGCTGTCTTTTGGTTGCAAAAAGTGGAGAAATGTGATAAATACAACTTTTAATTTTTAATTGGAAAATTTATGGGAATTGAGGTGGCAAGACGCGAAAGAATATCACATATGCTATGTCATTATGCTACTCATATCACATGAAATACCAACTTTTTAATTTGGGGTGCTGAGTGGATGCTTTGCTGGAGGATTCAAAAACCTTTTATAGTTCTCTCTGAAGTATCGTTAAAAGTACTAACTTATCTTGCCATGTAGGATGCCTTGTTACTAATATTATGATCTATTGTTTGTAAGCATTACTCTGAAAAACGACAGTCAGCATATGACTTTTATATTTTTGGTTTTTTAAGGAAACTCTGTTTCTTTCCTTTTCTGGTTGGGAATACGCAAAAGATTTTCTTTGACATGGCTACTTTAAATACATTAGAAGAGCCCTTTAAGATTGAAGTATGTTCTTAAATACATTGAAGAATATGCACCCTGTGATAGATGTCTTTGAAAGATTGAAGTCTGTTCTTTCTGATGCACATTTTTTAGGCTTATAGCAGTAAACCTTTGTCCTAACTATTCTGATGGATATGCATTTAGCCAGAAGTCTTGTACTTTTGGGTGACTAGAAGTGAAGAAGTTATGAGAAATTAGTCGGTTGTATCTAAGAATTGGTAACATAATTAAAATTTGGTCTAGGATAGCTTGTTTTTACTATTCCCAGTTCTGGCTTAGATCTATGGTGCAACGAAGATAAATAGTTTTCTTGGTTCTTTTGAAATACATAGTTTGTTTTTTGAGTTTTTGATAGTTTCATTCCTTTGAGCTGTCTTGGAGAGTATAACATTTCAGAGGACAACTTGTTACATCTCGTGTGAAATCCTTTTAATTTGGTACTTTTAATAATGTGCAATTTTGTTACCTTCTAACTGCTGGCCTATTTTACTTGTCCTTTAAGGTCTTTTCCTATTTAATATGTCTTTTGGGAGAAAAAAAAAAAAAGAAAAGAAAAGTTACTGTAAAATTTTTGCTAACATTTTCTGTATGGTATCCATATAATATCTTTGACTACTTCTCGAGTTTCTATTTACCCTCAAGTCTAGTTTCGTCATAAATTAATACTTTTTTTTATCACAGAGAAGGAAAATCTTTGTCTCTATGGATTTCCCAGTGAGCAGTGGGAGGTTAATTTACCTGCTGAAGAGGTGCCTCCAGAACTTCCAGAGCCTGCACTGGGTATCAACTTTGCCAGAGATGGGATGCAAGAAAAGGACTGGCTGTCTTTGGTTGCTGTCCACAGCGATGCTTGGCTACTTTCTGTAGCCTTCTACTTTGGGTCTAGGTTTGGGTTTGATAAAGCCGATAGGTAAGCATTGTCTTCTCATTCTATTCCTTTTCTCCCAAAATCTGAAAAGCTGCCTTCCATTGATGATAATGCTCGTTTTGGTGTGTTTCACTGATTTGAACCCTCAATTGACAAGTTACATAATTTATACTTGGTTTTTGGTATGCTGCTCTCTTCTCATTATGTGTCATGTGTGTAAGGTCAAAAAGCCTTAATTTAAGCAGTAGTAGTTATTCTTTCAGCTTATTAAACCTTGAACAGCCAAACTGGATTAGTGCATAATGGGACAACTCTTTTAATGAATTGGGACGTTGGGACAAGACTAACAGTCTAGATTAAGTTAGGACCTTAGATGTGGGACTAGGACTTATACGAACAATCAGTGGTTATTTCATGTTTGCGTGGAAGATTAATCACGGTTGTACGTAAAATTTTATTCAAAGTTGAAAGTTCTGTGAAAGAACCAAAATCTGGTTTGAAACTTTAAATGATTTGTTAATTTCTTCAACATTTCTATCAGGCATATTTGCTTTTTGTTTTTGGTTTGTTTTTGTTTCCTTACATACAGTGTCTAGAGCTTTGTTTTGTGAGATCTGCAAATGACGTTGTTGGCAATTTAAAACATCTATTTAGGCCATTGAGGCCTTATAGTTTGTTTCTCCAATGCATAGTAGTAGGGCTGATTCTCTTTTTCCTTCTTTTTTTGTTACTTTGATACTTGTCTGTCCAATTTTTATTTAGTCATTTGAACTGGCAGTTTTACCTTTCACAGATCTAAAGTCTAAAGATTTCATTTTTGCTATATTTTGTATTTTGAAAAACTGTATATTATTATCTTTTCATTCTTCTTGATGGCTTTCTAGTTACATGAGTAATCATCATATGATCGTGCAAGGGAAATTTTACATATCTTAAAAGTTGGAGTTGAATAGAAGGATGGATTATTTAGAACTGTCTGTTCAGTGTAGGGAGTTTAGAAGTCTTTCTTAAATTGATTTCCTTTGAAGTTTCATGGCACTAGAGGCCTCATATAACTTTTTTTATAAAATTTTGCATGTGATCTTGTTAACAGTTAATTTGATATTCATTATATCGTTAATGTTATTTTGTTTGTATATTTGGTGCAGGAAACGCCTTTTTAATATGATAAATGATCTTCCAACAATATTTGAGGTTGTGACAGGGACAGCCAAGAAACAATTGAAGGAGAAGTCAGCTGTCTCAAATCACAGCAGCAACAAGTCTAAGTCCAATTTAAAGGTACAGAAGGACTTCGGCTAACATGGTTTAGCTGTCTGATGATATTTATAAGTTACTTGATTTGTCATATTGATTTGGTGTTGGCATGGGTTGAGTAAGTTTACTTGTTGGTGCATGTTATATATGACATTTTTTACAGAATATTTAGGTTTCTTTCTTTGCAAGTTGTACTTTAAAGTGGGAGATGATGTATGATCAATTTGATGTGAAGTCCCAAAACTTATCCCTTTAGTTGAAGGAAATATTTTTGTCTTAGTTGAATGTTTTTGTTCTTTAGGAATTCCCTCAGAAACTTAACTTGTTTTTGTCTGTTGGCACATTTGCAGAGAGGATTAGAATCTCAGCAGAAGTATTCCAAGGTGGTGCAATCAAAGGATGAGGATGAGGAGGGTTTGGAAGAGGAAGATGATGAGGAGCATGGGGATACACTGTGTGGGGCTTGTGGAGAGAATTATGCAGCTGATGAATTCTGGATTTGCTGTGATATATGTGAGAAATGGTTCCATGGAAAGTGTGTTAAGATCACCCCAGCAAGGGCTGAGCATATTAAACAGTACAAATGCCCATCTTGCAGCAATAAAAGAGCACGGCCTTGATGATGGCTGGGCAGGCTTTTGTGTATTCTGGAATTATAGACTTCTAACTGTCTAGTAGGTTTGTTATAGTCAGGTTTGTTTTTAGTCAGTTGTCGCTCTAGGGTATCTATCTGGGATATTATGTGTAGGCTGGAAGTTCGCTGTTTATTTTCATTATAAATAGAGTACTTACGCTCAGGTGGGAATTATTCCCCCTGCCATTGGGAGGGAGACTTGTTTCTATGTCTGACTTTTCTTATGTTTATATGCAATCTATGGTCATTCTTAAATTTTATTTCGTCATCTCATCTTCTCCATCTTTCTCTTGCTATTTACATCATTTGAAGTCCTTTTTTGCATCCGAGTAAGAGCAAGCAAAACAAACAATTTTATTACTCATTTCAACTAATGAGTAATTCTACATTTACAATGTAGGCAACCTAATTTTGTACCCCAATTGATAAATGAGTGTAATTATTACTTAAACATCATATTATTTATTTATTATTGACAAGTCAATTGTTATATTATTTGCTCTACGAAATTGAAAGTTATTTTATTAAGCATAAAATTACTGAATATGAATTATATGTAGGAAAATCTGTTCGATGGAGACAGTACTTTTGTAGCCTTTATCTGGGTTAAGTTGGCACTCGTAAGGTAATATTTGACGTTAAATTTGGTCCACTTTCTTAGAACTGAATGGCCATCTTGGAGAGCCAATGACCAATCGTCCTGGTATTTATTAGACTAATTGCTAAAAAAGCTTAACAAAAGCAGACAATGGATGGTTTCAGGACTTCCAATAATGTGGTTGTTGAGATGTCAAGCATCGTATGCTCACATGGCGTCCTTTCAACTAGTGGCTGCTGCAAGCTTTCCATGTAATTACTGTTAAGGCATATGCGTGAGATGGAGATATATCCTCTTTATCCACGAAGAGATGTCCTTTTAGATGCCATAGTCATGTTTTCTGATCCTCTGTCGTCAAATTCGTGGACATAGTAATTGTATTATTCCTTGGTGGAGATTGAATTAGGTTTGTCTTTTTAAGATTCTCCTGATTTAAACTTACTTAGGTTTTCGAAAATCTTATATTAATGTTTATATATGATTCATATTTGTTTCTTCGATTCTCTTTTTATTAATTACCTATCATGAACTTGGATTTTTGTTCTTATTGATAAGGAGAGAATCTTGCTCCTATTACTTTTTAACTAACTTGTACGGTTCAGGAGACCGTAAAGACTGACATATCAAGGCAAAACTTAAAGAACGAGTTGTTATCTTGTTAGTGTTCTGCACTCTGCATAGCCCATGCTCATCAGAACTGTAATTTTAGCATGCTCACGAAAATGGTAGCCATTGTGCCTATGTAACGGTTCCACTTGAATTCTTCGGCTTATAAATCAAAATACGTTACAAACAATGCAAATTGTTCTTGTCTGGCAGTGTTGATATCTGCCGAGAGATTTAGCAATGTCCCTTGCAATAAATTACATATTTTTTATGTGAGTTATTGGACCATTCAAACTTTTTATATTTGGCTGTACACAAGTGAGAAGGGGCGGAAGGGATTTGGCCTTTCTAAAATGGTAACCCACTTCAATCACTTCAATCACGACTTCAGATATTTAATCGACAAAGAGTTTCACATCAACAAATCCCATTAAGCCCAACCCAATAGACTAAGATATTTAATGATTTTACAAATTAAAATATTAGTAATTGCAGTGAGATTGACAGGTGACTCGTCGCCTTTAATAAACGAGTTTGATTCATTCATTCTACATGTTCAAGAGGCTTTATCCTGATCATAACCAGGACTACCCATCTCATTCTTCTATCTGTATAAAATTAGATCTTCTCAACCAAAATTGAAAGATATTACTTGCACAGTATGTCTATAGATGAGAGTTGAAAGCTACATTATCGTAAGAGTGGGAAATAGAGATATCCAGCCACTACTGTACAAGTTTACATTAATTTCCAGAGATCTCCAACATAATTAACAAACCATGAAACAGGAAACAAGAAGAAAGAAGGGAATTTACAGAAAGCAGGTTAATTAATTAAGCCAACAAAGTAAAAAGAAAACAAAAACTACAAAGCGTTTGTGCTTCTTCTGGGTGTGCTCTAGTTATGATAAGCTATCTCGGCTCTTAGCAGATAGCCGTTTCAAAAATTCATAGGTAGTGATCATGGTTGTTGCAGACATAGACATTGAAGCCCACCTTGGCCCCAATCCCCTGTAACAAGCTGCCAATCCACCTTCCTTCATCAAATTACGAACGGTCTGACAAGTAGTCAGCGGCCTTCTTTGTCCGTTCTCTTCACCGTCCAAAACCTGCAGCCTTGTCTTGATTGTATCCAATGGCATGGTGATTATAGCTGAAACACCACTTGCCATGGCCGCACTAAAAGTCTGCACTGCCACTAATGCCTTCGAATTTGGCCTGTAACCACAACCGCTATTCTCAGGAGTATCATCCTTTTTACTCATATAGCAACCAAGACCACCCCAAATGAGCCTATGAGCCACAGAGTAAGACGCCCACCAAACTGCATTAGATGGTGCATATGTCAGTATTGATATACCAAATCCCCTATATAACCCTCTTGGACCATCAGCAACCAAAATTTTCCTAAATGCATCAAGACCATTATTGTATCTACATGAGCTTACATTAGGGACTATGCTTTTGCTACTATTATTATTTCCCTGAACCATTAGTCTTTGACTCACAACATCAATTGGTGTCCAGACAAGCTGTGCAGCCATAGCTGAAGTCAACCCGGCGGCAGCATTAGCTATAGCAGTTGCAGTCGTATCCGAAAACCCTAATCTAACAGTTGCAGACCCAACATTACTCTTGGTAACCTCAAGTGCTGTCATGTAAAGTGCACGAGCTGGGATTGTTCCCATCAAAGAGGTACCAAACCCTCTGTAGAAGCCTCTAAAACCTTCATAACGCATGATTGTATAAGACATTTTGAAGCAAGAAACTGGAGTACGAGAAACTTGTTGACGGGTTTTCAACACAACGACTGGATAAAGAACAGCAGAGACACCAGAAAACAAAGCCGCACCCAAAAAGAAGAATTTAGATTTGTCGAGCATATGCCAATCTATATCCGCAGGTAAATGAATCTCTGATGCCGAATCATCCTCGGCAGCACCCAAACTCATTTTCGCCACTTTGACACACCAACCCACCAAACTAGACAAAACTCTTTTTCTCGTTTAACTACAAAAAATATTAATTGATTTCTCAAAACAAACCCAAAAACCCAAAAAAAAAAAAAAAGTTAACTTTCTCTCTTCCCTCAACTCAAAAATCCTAATAGATTTTTACCCCAAAAAAAATAAAAAAACACTCGGCTCAGCTCAGCTCAACTCAACCCAACCCAATAAAACCTTATATCTAATTAGCTATACAATTACAAGATGTAAATAGTATCAAAGTAAGAAATAGAAAAAGCTGCTGCAAGGGCTTAAAAGTATTATACAACCTACACAAATTGAAGAAGATTAGAGGTACGAAAAAGGAGTAAATGAGATATGGGTACTGTTGGATTTTAGCCTTTTCCTTTTGCGCAACCAGATTTGAGAGCGAACGTGGGTCAGCAAGAATCGGTCGAACATTAAATTTGTTAGACACAAGAACTCAACTCAATAACAAGATACGATTTCTCTTACCAGAGATTCAACTGAACAAAATAAACATCCTGATGACCTCAATTCCCTTCATGGCTTCAAGAGAAAACAACAAAAGCAAGTGATAGAGGGATAGAGATCTGAAGGGAAAAAAAAGGGAAATGGGCAGATAAGAGTTTTGGATATCACAGAAAGCGGAGTGGATTGATTGTATTATATCTTTAAGAAGGGAAGAGAAAGGCTTTAACGGAAGGAGAGGACAACAGTATGGATTTTAGCGAGGGTTTTTTGGATCGAGAAAAGAGGACACGTGTCGGTCATCACTTCGAGAACTTTTCGAGATATTCGCCCTTGTATTTGGTTCACCTGCTGACCATCTGACCCGACCTTACCCTGCCTGCGCCTCTGTTTTTGGCCCTTTAACCCAGTCTATGGGTGGTGGGTGACGACCCGCTTGGGCTTCTCCTATCCTATGTTTTCACACCACCGCGTCCCTTCATTTTCATTACTACATGATTTTATTACAAGTTGTTAACATAACATTTTTTTTAGTATAAGATTTCAAAATTTTCTGAAATGAATGTCATTGTTTTGATTCATTTGGATGATGTTTGAGGCTGGATAGTTATGTTTTATTTGTCGTTTGCTCTTCATTCTGGATGGTAGCCTTCTCTGTGAATTGTGATGGTAAAGTTGCATATAAAGCCACCACACTTGCTCATGAGACCACTTACAAGAGCATCTCTGAGCTAATAACAATAAAGTGACAAAAGAATATTTGAAAAAGGGCATTATCACCAAACCTTTTGTTGAGGATGGATAACAATATTATCATTTCATAAAACAACTTGATTGATTCATTCTTCACCACTCCACTTTATACGCTTTATTTTTTTCTTTAGGACAATGACAAATCTCTTTATCTATCTATCTCATGTGATTTTGGAATCATTACCTGATTTCATTACTGGGAGACAGACCTTAATCAACCTCATAAAATATTCATTATTTGATTTTAGGATTTAAACTTTAAGATATTCTTTCTTTATCATTTCACCTTATCTTCAAACACCCACATCATTAAATGTTCAAATTGGATTCAATTTGCTTCCCCATCCCCTCCCCCCTTGAAAATAGCATTTTTCTCTGTCTTTCTTCTGCAACCGTGGTTTCATGACTGTTACTCGTTACAGAATCGAAGACCTATTAGACAGACATACAAATAAATTATGCAATACAATTTTCTAGAAGAGTACAGAAGCAAAAACTTTTTTATTTTGTACTCTATCTTCCATTCTTCACTTGTGAGAGTTGCTGGTAAGTTTAAAAACCATATGTATGTTGCCTTGTGTTGGTGGACGTGGTTTCCTAAGCATCATTTGATTAGATTTAGGTTCAAAGCTGGGCCTTGAACCGTATTATTAAATAGGGTGAATGCATTCAGCGAGCGTTTCTAACTATTCCAGGGAATATCATCTAAATAAAAAAGTAAAAAAGAAAAAAAAACAGAACCAATTCACCAACTCACTAAACTTTGTTACTACTGTAGTGTTATTTCTCTCCGTCTTTTACTTTATTTTCCCTTTGACTAATGAACTGGTGGGTTTATTATGATTTCAGGCATCAATGTAAAAGCACTTATACTTCTACCGATGATTCAGCCAAAGAATTTTTTGTTTTATTTTTTTTTTTTTAATTTGTGATAAGTTTTGTCATTTTCTCAAATTCAGGGATGCAAAACCATATGCGGGCACCCGCCTCTCGTGTAGTGCGGCCGACAACTGGCGGCCTGGGTTGCCCTCGCCCTTGGTGTCTGCTTACGCGGGCCTGGCCTCGATTATTTCATTAAGATTTTGGCCAAGCCTAATTGACAGCCCAAAAGGCCAATGGGCTAATAAGGAAAACTCCAGGTTAAACCCCAGCATTGGCCTATCCTCATCTCAATAAATTTTTTATCAGGGGACACTGAAATTTTCTCTTGAAATAGTCCAAAGTTGGTGAATGACACAAGTTGCATATTATTTAGACCCGACTTAATCTTATAGAATAAAATTCCATCATTGTGTTTGACAATTTTGGTAATCATGATCACGACTACGTCTACATGTTTAACATACCTTATGAATTGTATTTGTTTCAAGGCTTTTTCAGTGAACTGGCCGCGTAAGATGAACGCTCCGTCATAAAGCATCGGACTAGATTTAGCCTCGCACGAGAAGAGGATCAGACTATGTGTTGATTTCTTCATTAGAATTGGTCCTAAAACGGGTTAGTCCAACTCTTATATATGTGCATAGACATGCACTTGAGAAATAAAGGAGAGCATCAGCTGGTTAAGAATCAAGCTAATTTCGAAGAAATCAAATGGAGAAGAGGATCTATGAAGCAGCGGTAAAGGGCAGTGTAATCTCCTTGCTTAACTTGCTTCAAGAGGATGCTCTGGCTCTTGATAGATTTATGAATGGCTGTTACGTTGT
>JANKKB010027481.1:0-10943 GCA_026225775.1 Bursera palmeri | reverse complement strand
AAATCAAAGTAAATACTTAAATTAATAGCACTTAAAATGTAAAAATAATATTTAAACTCATAATAAATGTACACTTTTACGTGCTTATCAGGTTTCTAAGGAAAAATAGCTTATCTCAATAATCTTTAGATCAATTAGACAACAAGTCAACGGTTCATTCGACGGGTTAACGGTTCACTTTAACGAGTCAACGAATTTGTTAACCGGTTAACGATGTTGCCAAGATAGATCTAAAGATTACTGAGTTGAGTTAAGTTATTTTTTCTAGTACCCCAAATCTGGCTATTTTTCATAGTTTATAGTTTCTTTTTACAAAATTCATCAATAAACCTTTGACTAAGGGTTTGTTTGTATTTTTCACTTAAGACTCAATGGCATCTAAAATGACTTATCACTTAATAGGACTTAATATATATCAGTTAATGATATGTTTGTTTTTTATTTTTCAATAAGTGTTAAGTGAACAAATTAATTTAAATATGACATATTTATCATTATTATAGAAAATAAAATATATTGATATTTAATGTGATATACATCTTAAAAATTAAAACTTAACAAAATTAAATTAAGATATCAATAATAAATAGATAATAAGTTTACGTATTATAAAAATACATGTTTATTTAAATATGGCAAGATATCGATAATAATAAATAATAAATTTACCTATTATAATACATATTTATTTGAATATGACAAATATATTATGATGAATTAAATACATATCTATTTAAATAAAGTATATTTTCATTTATTAATTTTACTTGAAATATAAAAATTAAAAAATTTTGAAAAATCTATGACTTCAGTAGAAAATTGAAGACTATTGCCAGCCACCTGGTGTCATGCGTTTGGTGACATCGTTGGTACCAAAAGAGTCGACTCTTCACAATCTACAAGTTTAGTCGTGGTGCGCGTAAGTTGGCTCGAATTCCTCGGTTTCCAAAAAAAAAAAAAACTTTTGACGTAGGAAGCCGATAAAAATTTGACGCCAGGATCTTCCTTTGCTTTCAACAAAGAAATGACATTCTATTTTTTGAAAATATTTTAATATTCATGTATATCATGAGAGAGGATCATTTTGGTACCAATGTTGTCATGACACGATTTCTAGTGTTATTGTCGGATTTTTGTCAAAAATCATTAGTGCCAACAAGGTTTGAAAACTATTTAGTAGAAGAGAGGTGAGGTGAGTTGGTTATAGTTTCATATTGAAATTAGATTCCTTTTCATAATATAAGAAAGGGGTATTAATGACATTTTAAACTTTCAGATGTTTCAAAGAAAAAAAGTGAAGTTTTTTTACTTTTTTGATTCAATCAATTTTATTTGAAATAAGTGACTTATCTTTGAAACCAACAAAAAATTATCTTCTAATCACTTAAGTTTGAATGGATTCAGAGTTCAGTGTATAAAACAAGGAAATTTATATGAAATAGTCATACAAGGGAGATGCTAAGGATAAATAGCTTAGCTTAATAATCTTCAGATATACCTAACCAACCTCACTTGAAATGTCAAATATGTCCTTGATATCTCCCTTAACATTCTCCTCTCATCCATCCATAATTGATTCTGATTGTCATTAAGGTCGTAATGGGCTACAAGTTAAAATAGCAATAGGCCAACATAATCACCCCGTTAAGACAGAAACGAACAATTGGGTCTAACCCAGTTACAATTTCTATCTTAATAGACCAATTTAATTGGCCCCGTTATTGTAGTTAGGAGCTTAATGGGTCAAGTAAATTGACGGATCAAAAATGCCTTTATATTAGCTTATTGACGGGTTAAAAATGCCTTTACAAATTTACAATACCAATGTTATCATGAGACACTTTCTAGTGTTATTGTCAGATTTTTGTCAAAAATCATTGGTGTCGACAAGGTTTGAAAACTGTTTAGCAGAAGAAAGATGAGGTGAGTTGGTTATGGTTTCACATTGAAATTAGATTTCTTTTCATAATAGAAGGAAAGGGTATTAATGACATTTTAAACTTTTAGATGTTTCAAAGAAAAAAATGAAAATTTTTTACTTTTTTGATTCAATCAATTTTATTTGAAAATAAGTCTGCTAATCGCTTAAGTTTGAATGGATTCAAACTTCAGTGTATAAAACAAGGGAATTTAGGAGAAATAGTCATACAAGGGAAATGCTAAGAAGAAATAGCTTAGTCCAATAATCTTCAAATCTACCTAGCCAACCTCACTTGAAATATCAAAAATGTCCTTGCTATCTCCCTTAACATTCTCCTCTCATCCATCCATAGTTGATTCTGATTGTCATTAAGGTCATAATGGGCTACAAGTTAAAACAACAATAGGCCAACATAATCGCCCGTTAAGACAAAAACAGACAATGGGTCTAACTCGGTTACAATTTCTATCTTAATAGACCAATTTAATTGGCCTCGTTACCGTAGTTAAGAGTTTAATGGGTCAAGTAAATTGACGGGTCAAAAATGCCTTTACATTAGCTTATTGATGAGTCAAAAATGCCTTACAAATTAATAATACCAATGTTATCATGAGACGCTTTCTAGTGTTATTGTTAGATTTTTGTCAAAATCGTTGGTGCCGACAAGGTTTGAAAACTGTTTAGCAGAATAAAGGTGAGGTTTTAATTACTGCTTTATTTGAAACTCGATTGGGGATATAAATAACGGTCTTTAAGGCTTCTCCCTAAAGTGATTTTGGTAAGGAAGATGATTAATCATACTTCTAACCATATCCTTTAAGGTCCTATTTCATCTTCAAGGTATACCATTCTAACTTAAAGTCCCCAACATGTGTACTGAAGAACTATGTCACACTCCTCTAAATATCTCGCAAAAAGCCCCAAATATTGTTCACCTTATCCATCATATCTACTATAGCATTCACCATCACAGTCAGATCTAAAGGATTTAATTTTCTTATTAAGTTGATCTTCAACTTAAATTCTACAAACTTTGAAAACATTCAGTGATTTTGACTTCTAATGTATCATGTATAAGTACTCATAACGAGAATAGTCATCTACAAAAGTAATTAAATATTGTTGATCATTCCAAGAAGTTGTAGGGAATGAACTACAAATATTAGTGTGTATGACATCTGAACTTCTATTGACACCCTTTTTCTTGATGTTTGTTTATTTTCCCTTAATGCATTAAATATATGTTCTAAAGTCCGTAAAATCAAGGGAGTTAAGAATTCCTTCCTTTTAATTATTTGTTTTGAAATATGTCCCGAATGTTTATGCCATAACATGGAAGAATTCTCATTGATTAATTTTCACTTTGTACCATAACCACTTAATTAGGGGTGGGCATAAGTCGGGTTGGTTCGGGTTTGGCCCAACCTTACTTAACCCGATAACCTGACAGGCTGGAGAAAACGAACCGAAGTTGGTTTTTATCAATTTATAGTATAATAAATAAAAAAGCTTAGAAAATGTATATAAAGTGAGATGTAGTCAAGTGGTCATTATATTAAAGATATTCCTAAAGGATAGGAGTTCGAATCTATTAACTACAATGTATTTGCAGAATTTGTTAAATTTATATTATACAATAAATAAATTATTTTACATAATATTACATAATATTACTAAAACATGGTGTAGCCTGGTGGTAATAGTACAAATAATGGGTTTGAAGGAAGGGGGTTCGAGTCCTTGCAACGGTAAATATTGCATATATTTTGAGAAATGGTCATGTAGGATCAAGTTTCCGATAAAAAAACCTGAACCCGACGAGTTGATGAAATTAGAGCCTATGTCGAGTTGACCCATCCCCCGACTCGTTGGACCCTATGTCGGGTTGACCCATCGCCAAACACGACGAGTCGATTCGGGTGGGGTCAAACCCGACTGGTCGAGGTTTTTTGCCCACCTATAACTTATATGCAAGGTTTCATTTATTTGTGAGGCATGCAAATCTAATTTATATAAATTATCAATTAAAGAACTAGTACCAATAATATTTGAATATTGACAAAGATTAAACTTTCCATTCCCCAAGGAACAAGAGTAACTAGAGTTGTCCAAACGAGAAACAAAAATCAAATTCCTTCTAAATGACGGTACATAATAAGTCTCATTCAAATCCAAATAACAACTAGATTCTAATTGTAATATGAACAAGTCAATCGCCTCGATAAAAGCTTTATTGTCATTTCTCATATAGATGAATCTTTTAATATCAGTTGGCACTCGGCTCCTTAGATACCCCTACATGGTTACATTTATATGAATAGCACTTGTATTTATCCACCAAGTGTCATTTGGTAGTAAAGCCAAATTAACTTCAGAAAAAACAAAGTTGAAAAGTTTTTTGACAAGCCATTTAGCATACTTAGGACGCTCATTTTTCACATGACCAACTTTCTTACAAAAGAAATAGGTGATAACATAATCTTGTTTTTGTTACACCTTAAGATGTGAAGTCCCAGCATCCGCAACTCTTTTGCCTTTATTATTTCTCTTCCTTTTCTTGTTAGCAGCATTGTCATGAGGGAAAGTTGCAAAGTTAACACTTTATATCTTCTCTTGTTTTAGTCTCTCTTATTCTTGCACACATTGAGCAATGAGCTCATCAAAAGTCCATTTCTCTTTTTTTTAGTATTATAACCTATCTTAAAAGGACTAAATTGTGCAAGAGAGAGATCGAGACTAATTGCACAAGAACATCATTAGACAATTCTATCATTAGTGCCCTTACTCTTGTCACAAGATTGACATTTCCATAATGACCTTTATATTTCCTTTGCCATTGTACCACATTGAAGCTAAGAAGCGTTCTTGTTTTTACCTTTTCCAATCTAACAAATCGGTCTGCTATTTGGCTCAGGAATTTCTTAGCATTTTCTTCCTCAGGCATTGCACCTCTAATTGAATTAGGAAACAAGTGCTTCATTATCATAAGACTTATGTGGCTAGAGCACTACCATTTCATAATTGACCCTTTGTTCAGATGAACTCTCATTAGTAAGGGCAATAGGTTGTTCAACCTAGATCGTATAGTCGAGATCTATGCACCCAAGTACAATGATGATATGCTCTTCCATTTCATGAAGTTGGAGTCATTAAGTACTAAAATGTTATTCAAGTTGGCAGATATAGATAAAGCATTTACTGTAGATATATAGAATAAAAGAAACTCATAATTAACAACAATCTCATCCATTTAGTGCATAGAACGCAAATTTAGTCTAAAAAAATAAGACTATAGAGCTTAAAAATAACGATAATAAAGTGGGCCACTATGAGATATCTAGTGAAACATTGAAATTTAGTCTTTGGATAGAAATAATAATTTGTAAATGGGACAATATCAAAGACTACCCTTGTGTTTTGGCCTAATATCAAGCGAAAAGTATGTTTACCATTTTAATTAACTAGATCTCTAAGGTTTGCTTTTTTTAATCAACCGTTAATTTTAACCCTAACAGAAGCTTAAAAATACATATTTACCCCTATTAAATTTTTTTTCTCTTAAAAGAAAGAAAAAAATTATACCTCTATCCCTTCAAAACCCATTCAACCTACACCACCATTGCCACTGCGGTATCCAACCTCCACACCTGCTGCCACCGCCGCCTCTTCTCTTCCACCCCAATGTCATCGTCACTTCTTTCTACCACCCTGTTCCTTTCTTCTTTTTGTCGCTCTTCCTTCACTCTCTCTCTCTCCTCAAGTTATTTTTTGGATTTTGGAATCCTTTGCTTGCCAAATGTTTCACACACCAAATCCATTACTTTTTATCATTCTCTGTATCTTTAACTCAAGGAAGCAACAAAAATTAAAGTTCAGCTCAAGGAATCAACAAAATTTAAATTACCCACCAAATTTTAAAGTACCTAGCAGCATCACCAACTTCCGCCACTATCAGAGCCTTTGCCATCACCACGTAACCCAAAAACAAAATTAAAAAAAAAAACTTGAGACCAAGAAAAACAAAAAAAAAAACACTTTCTTTCTTTATTTTTCACTTTCTTTCAAACAAAAAATCTGTCTCTCTAATCCTCAACACAAAAAAAAAAATTGCTTCTCATGCTTTTTATGGCTGTGTGGGTATGGTTTTGATGGGTGTGATGTTGTGGTTATGCTTGGTGGTGGTGCTAGATGTGATGGTGATATGTATATCTTCCCCTTTCATAGATACCATCACACATAGCATGACCGAGCTTTGGGGTGGTGGTGGGTATGTGGCCAAGTTTAGGGTGGCGGTGGCTCGTGAGCAATGGTTTTAATGGTTGGTTTTTGGGGTGGCGGTGGCTTTTGATTTCTTTTGTTGATGGGTCTTTTGTATGGACAAAAAGGAGCTGCAAAAAAAGTACAAGACAATTTCTGTATTTTTTCTCCTCTGTTTTTCTTCCGTTTTGATCTCTTTTTTTTGGCAGATTTTTCTGGCTGTGTTGTGACTGTGGCTGCCGACAGTTTTTGCATTTTTTTTTTCTTTATTTTGTCTACTGTTTTGTAGTTTTTTCTCTACGTTTCTGTATTTTCTTTGTTGTGACAGTAGCCAGTCTTCAAGCTCTCCCCTTCATTTTCTTTACTGTGACAACAGCCAGTCTTCAAATTCCAAAAGGCAGAAGCAAGTTCAACAACTACTCCATCAAATTCTTCCCCTTCTACTACGTCAAATTCTCCCCTTCTAAGAGAAAATATTTTTCATTTCAAAAACAAACATTGAAAAGTGAATGGATGTCGACCCAAAACTTTAAAATTTTCAAGCCAAAACTTCCTGCAAATGATGGTGCAGTGAAGTTAAGTGGAATGGCTTTTTAACCGAAGGAGGAGGAAGATTAGTGTGTATATGATGCTAAATTACTATTTTACCCTTTCTTAATTATTATTTTACCAATTTGCCATACTTTTAACAATTGTCTTTGTCTATTTACTAAAATACCTTCCTCTATTACTATATAAGTTAACAGAAAATAGATATTGATGATTTCGGATAAACATTAGGGGTTTAGTTGATGAAAGTGTCAAATTTGCTTTTCGCTTGATATTAAGCCAAGTCTTAAGAGTAATATTTGATATTGTCCCATTTGTAAATAGTACTCTCAAAATTGAGGATAATAAATATTAAAAACAAAAATCTACCAACAATATGTCTTTCTTTGGGTCAACTTATTATATGCATGATAAACACAAAAATTATACATACTTAGCACCTCACATATCTAAGATCTTGTCAAAAATAATCTTCCTTCGGAACCATTATTATTCGTATAGATTTGGACACAATTTATGTATTTTTTTTATCAAATATCCACATATACTAAAATAAATCTTCGTAATAGAGGTCAAGGTGATGTATCATTTTAATTTACATTGAAATATGAGATAAGAATTACAATAAAAACAAAAAAACAAAACCGAAAAAAAAAATTCCCCTGCCGGGATGCTTTTCCTTCATGCAATCAATTTAACTAATAATAATAATAATAATATGCTGCCAGTGGCTTTGCCTCTACCCTATCATTACTGCCAAAAACAAAACTTGGTGCCTTGAGTGCTTATCGCACCGCATTGCCTCTTTCATGTTCGAAGGCTAATATCCACGCTCACGGGTCACGACTTGCTTCTTTATTAACTTTTTTTTTTTTTTAATCTTTAAATCAACGATCATGGCAATTAAAAAAACAAAAAAAACAAAACAAAATTACTGCAGAAAGATGCCTATGCATATATATACATATATACTCGTGGTGAATGAATTTCACGTTGTCAAAAATAAATAAATAAATAAAATATATATATATATATGGGGCAGGATCAGGAGACACAAATTTTAATACAAATTAATTACCATTAGATTAGAGTAAAAACAATGGCTCAGATCTTTTCTCATGTAATCTCTCTCCTCCCATTTAACTCCTTTACTTAATTATCTAACGGAGAATTCTAACGGAAGGAAAACAAATTTATATAGGCAGAAAACAACCCACTTGCGTCTCTCTCAGAGGGTGAGGCCTCAACTCCAAACTCGGAGGGTGGGAAGGGTGAACTGCAGCACGAAGTGGGGGTTTGAACATGAGAGTGTCTCCACCTTCGGGCTTTTTTTTTTTTTTTTGATCAATATGCTGGATCTCCCGCAAGGAAGAAAGAAGGAAATTCTGCTTCTTCTTTTTTTGTTTTCCTGCGGCTAGTAACTTTGTTCTCTGCCTATATAAATTTTTTTTCCTTCCGTTAGATAATTAAGTAAAGGAGTTAAATGGAAAGAGAGAGATTACATGAGAAAAGATCTGAGCCATTATTTTTACTCTAATCTAATGGTAATTAATTTGTGTTAAAATTTGTGTCTCCTGATCCTGCCCCTATATATATATATATATAAATATACTTGAACATCATTTAACACCATAAACATCAAATAACAAATTCTTCATTTAAAGATTTGATAAAACCGCTCTAATACCATTTGTTAGATTACTATAATGATGAAAACACAAGATACACCAAAACAAGATCTTTCGTAAAATCAATAAAGAAATTATGCGAAAATATACATGTAACCATTTGGAGCACAAATTGATCTTTTTCACGTTTGAAACCCAATTGTTAGAGAAAAGAAAACTCTATGATATTCACTCAGGATTTGAGTAAAATTACAAAATTAGGTTTAAACTGTAAATCTCAACCTATTTATATTGTCTGGTATTTTATATTATTTTGACCCATCATGAATAATAAATAAAATTCATAGTCTCTACACATTTAAAGTCCATACCAAGATGAGATGTATCTAAAATCTAATAATTTATTAATTTATTTGATCACAATCACAACGGACTTCATCGACATTACCAAAGTCGACAATACACAATATATCTTGTTATTAATATATCGATCCAATATAAGAAATGTAAAATTTTTAACAGTAATATTGGTCTTTCCTAAGAGGTGAGGCCATGTCAACTTGGGTTTGTATGAAGATTAGCATCTCTGTTATCTGAGTCATCTATAAGTTCAATTCCTGTTTTTGTAATCTTTAGTTTTCAGGGAAACAAATGAAGAGATGTGTATTGTTTGCTCCACTCATCCGGCATAAAGTCAAATTTAGTTTCAACTTTTACCTGTCCAATAATGTGTAAACTTAATGTATACTTGACTATGATGGAAAAGAACCTCGTCCACTAGTTTATTGGTAGGGTAGCTCACAACAATGCATCTAGGAATGCAGAGACCTTTTTTTGTTAATCATAATAGCCAATTTAGGGTTAACAATTTTTGAAGGTACAAGCCGACACCTATGAAATGGTGAAGGATGTAATAATATTATAAGATATTTAACAAAAGTGAACTGAAAGGTAAAACAAAACAATACATTTACCCAAATATTTGGAGGGAAAGTGTTAGTTTTTTAAGAGTTTTTTGGAGATAAGTTTAGTTTAACAAAAGTATAGGGTTAAATATTTTTTTAAAATTTAGTTAGGGGTTTATTGTAATTTTTCTAAATAATAGTTTATTGACCTTTTAACCTGTAACGGACTAACTATCCATTTTCTTTTGATAGGTCATAGATTCATAACGAGGTTAACTGTTCAAAATCTCTAGATCTACGACCTTAACAAATTGATTAAATAATAAAAAATTTTAATTTATTGATTATTTTGATTCAACCCCTTAAGTTTAACTATCTACATGGATTAGCTAAGCATGAATCTTTAAACAACTTTAATTAACAACCTTAAGCTTAAATCTTAACATAAATAAGTGAATGGAGGTACTCAAACAATTTATGTAGATAGTGTCCATTGTAACCTACCTGACCAATTATCATTTCGTCATTTGTCTTCGCGACATCCATGGCTTTCCTTCCTTTTTGTGTCTTTCCTTTCTCCCTCGTTTTCTTGTCTTTCCTTCCTTCCTTTTCTTTCTCTTCTCCCTCCATATCTTGTCCTTCTTTCCTTTACTTATTTGTAGCTTCTGGCCCCTTTAACACCAAGCAAAAGTTACCACATTAAGCTTCTCAACTATATTTTCTTCTTAGGATGAGCATGGTTTTGAACCAAGAACAATGAGAAGTAATTCCATTGTTTTCAAAATGTAAACTTATTAAGCAAGTTGTATAGTATTTAAAACACTTTTTATGTGTTTTGAAAAAATTAATTTGCATGTGCTTTTGATGCTAGTATATTGATGCTGCATCATGTTGGTGACCAATTCTCGATGATGGCTCTAATTTGACATAATGTTGTCCTAAACACAAAATTTGCAGCAAGAATAAATCGTGAACAAGATTAACATATGATTGCTTAAAGAATTTCTGTGTACAAGCTCACTCATATACTAATTGCAACAAATTTCACACTCTGTTTGTTGGCTTTCAAAGAGTTAAATTTTTCAGTTAACTGTTTATTTTCATTCACATTTTATAACAAAATTCCCAACTTCATCGATCCCTTCAATTCCTCTCGTTATTATTTCTTTGTAACGAAATTCAGAGTTAAAGGCCGGATTCTATGATGCAATTCTGAATAGATTATAGGCTCTAAAGATGATAGAACCAAGAACTTGGCAGGCCCCAATCCTGAGCTATTAAAAATGTTTGCTAAGCCTCATTTTCAGAACAATAGGATTCAATCAATTTTTTTTTTTTTTTTTTTCTGAACACATTCGATAATTTTACGTAAGGAGTGTTTTGTTTTCATTAAAATCTCTATGATCCAGCTAAATTGATCTCGTATATATTCAAAACTAGGTGCAAAGCCCGCGCGTTGCGCGATTATGTTTATTTTAATATTATTTTTTTTAATTAAATAAAAAATGGAGTTATAAAATAAATAAAAAATGACGACATCATACGGACTAAGGTATGGATATCTCACTCACTTTATGGAGATTCAAGCCCTCTACGGTTGGCAAAGCCTAGAACTCGGTGCAGCAACTTTTCTCAAGGACTTGTCTTCTCCAGGATACAACACTCTAACTATTCGTCGTATAG
>JANKKB010027479.1:0-10936 GCA_026225775.1 Bursera palmeri | reverse complement strand
GTCGACATCAACTGGGAATTTTTTACAATTGTTGCATTGCAATAGAGAGTTACCAACTCCAATTACAGTTTAGAAATGTCTTTATCTATACACAAAATTTCTTGCTTATAATATTTTATACAAATTTGTTAGCAAGAAAACACTAGTTTGATCATTTCAATAACATTACTAACTCATTGATAATACATTGCACGTAAAGCTCATATATATATATATATATATATATATATATTTGTGATTATAATCGAATACATTATTGCAACCAGCCTTCTCTTGTTAAATAAGACATGATTTGAACTTAAAATGCAAGCAAAGTCTGGACAATTTTGAAGTTTGTTATAAGTTTCTTTTCTAATAATGATATTCCATTAGAGGGATTTTCTCATAATATTGAACTATTATAAATATCGAAGAAAAAAAGACTATTAATATAATATAAAATGGGAAAATACAAAGAATAATTAAGTTTTAGGTTTTTTTTTTTTTTAATTGCAACATTTTCAAAAATTTAAATAAATTACTCAACAAACATCTAGCATGTTCAACTATCTAGAAATCCAAACATTTGGTTAGACAATAAAAAAAAAATGATTTAACTGTTTCTTATAATACTCCTTATCATTGGCTATTTTTCTTTTCTCTAAATAAAATTATAAAAACACAAAATCTGAGGAATTTGAACAAATATCCCAAATTTTGGGGTTAGTTGGAAATAGCCGGAGCCCTTAATTAATTTCAAATCTCTATTCAAAAGTAGTTGAACTCCAAAAAATACCCCCAATTTTATATCATCCTTTTTCCTTTTCATAAACTCTTCTCTCATCTAAGTGAATCACCGGTAACTCTTCCTCTGGTAACCCCTCTTCTTACGATTCCCTCTTTAAGATTTTTTTTTTTTTTTACTTTTTTTTTCCTTTATTTCCTTTGAAATGGATTATATCTATGTAATGGGTTATATTAACATCTGTTCATATATGGGAAATGAATGTTGTTATTGTTTGATTTGAAATTCCAAGGTTCAACAAAAATTATAAAATGCACATCGAGCCTAAATTTGATCAGAAATATTTAAACATACAGCGCCACACATTGCAACTCCCTTACAATTTTTTTTTATTGAAGTAAATTAAATTACTACATCAGCCACAAGACCACTTCAGTTCTTATTATCATAGAGACTTTCCCCTCCGTAAACATGATTTTTTAAGGGTTAAACTATTGTAATTTAATTATTTTTACTTAATTTTTTTTATATAATGAGTGGATCATAATTGATCAGTAATTATTAATAAATAAGAAAAATTAAATCAAATTATTATAATTTAATTTTTTAATAGGATAATATTCTTTATTTACTATGTAAAAATTTAATTTTAATTGCAAAATACTAATAAACAGTCAATTAGAAGAGATTGTTTTGATTTTAGTAACTTTTTTTTATCTAACCAATCTTAGCATAAATAACAAATATATTGTTATATCCGTGAATATGTACATAAAAACTTGATAGTTCGACATTATAATAGATAATTATTTTACATAACTCAGCAGGTTGATACTTGGTTAACAAAGAAAAAAAAGTATTCTTTTCATTTTGATTATTTTCATATTTTAATTTGGCTTAGTTTTAACCTCAATATGTATACATATATTTAGCCACATAGTAATAAACTTCAACACAACAACGGCCGGCCCCAAAATCAGCAACTTTGGTGAAAATCAGGAACAAAGCTAAGCAACAAACACTATAAATTTGAGCTCTAGTATGCATCAGTCACCATCACCGAACAACAAACACTGGTCATCATGGCCTCCAGGTTCTTGAAATCGATTCCTTTCTTTCTACTATTTGCAATGGCCATGGCAGGTGATCCAGATATCATCAAAGACTTTCTAATTCCAGCAAACGCTACTGGCAATGCCATAGATGGGAATTTCTTCACCTTCACTGGACTGCGCAGCGTAGTTATGTCTGACTACCCATCAACTTTCAAGGTGACAAAAGCTAGCTTGGCGGAGTTTCCAGCATTGGAAGGCCAAAGTGTCTCTTTTGCTGTTCTGGAGTTCCCAGCAGGAGCTGTCAACCCACCTCACACACACCCTCGTTCAGCTGAGCTACTCTTTGTAGTGGATGGAACCCTGGAAGTTGGCTTCATTGACACAACAAACAAGCTTTACAAGCAAACTCTGCAAGTTGGTGACATGTTTGTGTTTCCAAAGGGATTGGTGCACTTTCAATCCAATGAGGATTCAAAAGAGCCCGCAGCCGCAATCTCTGCCTTTGGAAGTGCTAATGCAGGCACTGTTTCAGTTCCTCTCAGCGTGTTTGCTACTGGCATTGATGATACCATCCTCGCCAATGCTTTCAAAACTGATGTTGCAACTGTTCAGAAGATCAAGGCTGGTCTTGCACCCAAGCCATAAACTGATTTATGCTCTACTTTTTATTTTTTATTATTTTTATTTTATTTTCTAGTTCTTCTCGTTAATAATGTTGAGCACCAGATGGTGGTGAGGGTGGATGTTGGTGTATTAATGAACTGTTTAATAATTTGTTGAAAATTTATTGCTTGTATTGAAATTGTGGTGTACTTTATATATGAATTCCATCACATTTTTACATGTTCATCTAGGTCAAATATTGATAAGCTTATTACTCTAAAATTTGTCACAAACTTCACTAAAATTCTGGAAATGGGCTGAGGACCGAACGATCCAGACTTGGACCAAACGGTCCAAATGTCAGAATCCTGTACAGTTTTTCTGTATTCTGTAATTTTTTTTTTATCATTCAATTTCTAAATTCAATTTTTTCTTTTTTCTTCCTATACATTCTTCTTATACGATCAAGTAATTTGTTTTGATTAAAAAAAATTGAATATATAATTTAAAATTCATAAATTTGTATAGAACTTAAAATTAAATTAATTAAAATCCTTCTTAAAAAATAGTACACTTTCTGCGAAGCTCCTATCAAAAAACTAAACAAAGAAAGTTTCTTGTACAAAGGAAGAAAGTTTTAGGTACACTCGCGCGCTCTTCATGCAACCTATCAATCAGGACCATCTTAAAAATGCTTTATAATGATCATATCCAAGACGTTTTCTGATAAAAAAAAAAAAAGAATGAAAAATAACTCATATTGTAATATATAAATATTGTTTGTTGGATCAGAATTACACTTAGTTTGTATCTTGCTAACCATGCTAGACTTCTCCAAATTGTACGTAGGAACTCTCATTAACAAATAACAAGGCAGTAATATGGTCTATATATAGCATGATGGTCTCTCTATATTTTTTTTTAAAGATTTTATAAATATGAATATAAGAATTTTAATGGTATGGTATGGTTGCTTGTTTTAAATTTATTTCAACATATTATTACCCTTATAAATTTTAAATTTTACATATATTTGTAATTTGCATATCATACATGTATTAGCAATTCAGTCATAGAGTAAAATATAAATCAAATATACTTGGAATACATACTAAAATAAATAAATAAATATGTATATATAAATTTGATGATTTTATCTTAGTTGGTGGAGAAAAAGAATAAAAATAGACATGAGTGACATTTAATTAAAAAAAACAGTCCATTGGGCACAGTGCCACAGACGGAGCCACCAAGTGAGCCAGTTGGGGATGCCGACCCACTGGAAAAAAGAAATTCAATTAAATTTCTTTGAAATACATCCCCTTTTGGGTATCAACTGCCATCAAAGTGTTGTCATTTACTAACTAATTATCCTAAAAACTAATCATAAAAGACAAAGTAATATATTTTATTATAAAATTATAAAATTAAAATAGCCGTCTAATATCCTAATCAAATAATATAAACTAATATATTTTATTATAAACTTTTTAATTTACATTGTTTTCTTTAGGTTATTATACACTATTAGCAATTAACTCATGCTATTGAGACTTAATTTTTTGACTTAATTTTATACACTATTTAATAACTGTTTATTTTTCTAATCTAATGGTAGAAATAGCTATTGAGTTTATATAAAAAAATTAATTTTTAATTTCTCTTTTACACTCATAGATTGTAATAAATGAAAGGTTATCAAATATTGTGTTAACTTAAGTCAAAATAATTAAGTCTCAATAGTTTGATCCTTTACAATTTTCTTTAACTTATTAAAAGAGCTTAATGACTTTTTTGTTTCTGCACTTTGTTTATAAAAGATATTAGTTTTCATATATTCTCCCAAGATATTGGGGTTTGGAGAAGATATTGTTATTTAAATTTAACCACAAGTTTTTATTTATTTATTTGGTTTCTTTTTCATATTTCTTATTAGTTTTGAGATAGAAATGAGTATGATCTATTTCTATGTCTCAATTAAAATAAAAAACATCTAACATAGATCATCACAATCAAAATTAATAATCAAGTACATGTATTTACTTACTCTCTTCTTTTTTTTTTTTTTGTGCAAATTAATATTTTATACGAGCGTTATTATTTAATACGGATTTTAAAAGGTTGCAAAACTAGGGTCTGAAAAGTATAATAATTAAAATAATTTTTTAATTTTTTAGCCTTGATGTGATATTTTTAAAATCGTCCTCAGTAACTAAAATTTATAACAAATTAAAAAACTTTAAAAGAGTGCAAAAGATTAATATGGCCGATATATATATGAAAAAATAATTAATAAAAAATTAGTTAATATGAATTTACTGTAAAAATAATAAACTAAGTAAAAGATAACATCATATATCCTGACAAATGTTATGATAAATAATTCTCATTTTTGTTTTTCTTGTTTTTGTATAATATTTAAAGCGATTTGATTATGTATGAAAAGATGGAGCATGCCTTTGTAGTGATCGTCATCCTACGAATACTTTATATATGTTATTATTATATTGTACTATCAACAACAAAGTATTACTTGTAAACAAATTAAAATAATAATGTCATCATTGGCAACAACGACAACAGAACACATCTTGTAATTGTCATTTTGGAAGCAGAACTCACATTCACTAGATTCTCTCTGTACTACAAGTCCTCTATATATAGGATACGTATCACCAGAGCCTTCTTAGAATCTCAGCAGCTTGTTCCAATAATCATGCATTCGATATTCCTTATTATTCTTTTCTCAGTGATCCTTCCTACATTCTTCACTCTTGCTATAATTCTTTACTCTTCAACCAAGCCAAGTTCCAGGGGAAAAGCTGATGATAACACTCCTCCTGGGAGCTTTGGGTGGCCAATTCTCGGGGAAAGTTATGAGTTTTTGCATGGTGAACCAGGGAAATTTATCAGGGTTAGAATGGAAAAATACTCCAGGAAAGTGTTCAAAACCAAAGTGTTTGGTGAACCAACCGTGGTGATTTGTGGCACTGCTGGGAACAAGTTCATAGCCAGCAACGAGGAGAAGCTCTTTGTGGGGTGGCGTCCACATTCTACTCAGAAGCTCTTCCGTTCTACTTACCAGAAAGTTGCTTCAGCTTCTACGCCTCGAGAAACTGAGGTGCAGGTGTTTCGTGCACCTGGGTACTTGAGGCCTGAGGCTCTGGTGAGATACCTGGAAAGAATGGAACCTGTAATAGAAGAGCACTTGAATGTGCATTGGAATGGTAAAGAAAAAGTGAAGGTGTTCGACCTTGTTCAGCTTGTCATGGTAACTCTATCATGCAAACTGTTTTTAGGGTTTGAAGATCATGATAAAATAGCAAAACTAACGAAGTTGATGGATGCAATGAGTGTAGGACAATTTTCCATAACTGTGAATTTTCCAGGAACTATATTTTATCGTGCGAAAAGGGCAGCTAATGCTATGAGGAATGAGATTCTAAATCTGATTAAAGAAAAGAGAATAGCTATGGCCAATGGAAGAAAGATGAAAGACATTTTATCATACATGATTGCTAACCCTGATCCCACTGGTAGGTCTATGCCTGATCACGAAATTGCAGACAAAGTTATGGGGTTGTTGGTTGCGGGATTCAGCACACCTACTACCGCCACAACTTTCCTTATGAAATATATGGGAGAAATGCCTCAAATCTATGAGAAAATCCGGAATGGTAAGATTGAAATTTGTGAATATAACGCCTGTGATATTACACACTTATAAAGTAATAATCCAACACTGTGTGAGCTGATTTTTTATGTGAAAAACAACCAAAAATTATAACTGTATTAAAAAAAAATCATATTTTAAAAAATTTAGTTATTATCACAAGCTATTATACAAAATGATAACCTTTTTTTTATTTTTTTATTTTTTTGCTATCGAGCAATAGAGACTTGATAATTATAGAGTTTAAAAAGAGCACTCGAGCTATTGAAAATTGGAAATTTAAAAAAAAAAAAAGTTACTTTTGTGGTTAGGAAATTTAATTTTTTTTTATTTTAGTTATTTTCAAAGACCTCCCTATAATTTTTTTCATTTAAATTTACTTATTTTTTATAGACATATCACTTTATAATATCATATAATCATTTACGTGTATTAACAAATTAATTTTTGACATTGCTTGAATACATACATAATACATAATAATTATTCTTTATTGTGAATCTAGAATATTATGAATAGATATAGACTTATATTTTGGCATGCGCCACGTTAGTACTGGTGATGATACATAAGAAGTATGAGATCCGTAAATATTAATAATATTTATTAGCATAAAATAATTCTCAGGTAACATATGTATACATGAAGCTATTTTTCATTTCTATTTTATAAGGTTAAACTAAATAATACAAATAAGTAGATCCTTGATTACTTTCTTGATCAGTATTGATGCATATGGTATTTATTATAATTTGATTGAATTAGAACAAATGGAGATTGCAAGCTCCAGGAAACCTGGCGAGGCACTGAACTGGGATGACTTACAGAAGATGAAATATTCATGGAATGTAGCACTTGAAGTTATGAGGTTCATACCTCCATTTCAAGGAACGTTTAGAGAAGCTAAAGTTGACATTACCTATGAAGGCTACACAATTCCTAAGGGTTGGAAGGTATATATATAAATTGAATTAATAAAATTACTATTGGTTTCATTAATTTCATTTCATACTTTTTTTTTTTTAATTTCTTATAGATATTCTGGTCAATGTATACAACAAACAAGAATCCAGAGTGCTTTCCAGCTCCAGAAAAATTTGATCCAACAAGGTTTGGAAAAACAAATGTTCCTCCACCTTACTCAAATGTTCCATTTGGAGGAGGTACTCGAATATGTCCTGGAAACGAGTATGCTCGGATATTGATGCTCTCTTTTTTGCATAATATTGTGAAGAAATTTAGGTGGGAGCTGCTTTTTCCAAATGAAAAGATTTATGGCAATATTATACCAATACCAGCACAAGGTCTTCCTGTTAGACTCCACTCTCACCTAACTTGAGAATGATTTGCAAGTGTATCATCATCTTATTATTATTATTATTATAATGTATTGTTGGATACTTTGCTTAATTTGTAGATATGGAGTTAAAAATTTAGTAAATATATTTTCCTTTATTATTGTTATTTTAAGTACATCGACGTTTAAAAGTTTTAAAGATTAATATTATATATATTATAAAAATCATACTGTGTTTTGAAAATTTTTTGGTAAATCTAAAATTAATTTTTCATAAAATGGATAACATGCATTAACTAAAATAATGGGGGGCAACGCTATCACTTTAATAAGTGAAAACGGCGATAATAATGATATATATATATAGTTTTTTCTTATTATTTATATTATATAATTTTACATGGAAGTAATTTGGAAATTGATATTGATTCTGATTCCGGATCTCTATAATCCAAATAGCTTTAAAGAGAATTAGATTCTGATTCTGTATTTAACCTAATAAGAGGAATGAATAATCATTCCGATTCCGATTTTACTCAATTCAAATTTCGATTCCGATTCTAATTTAGGAATTCAAACCAAACGAATCTTTAGATTAGATAATTTTTAAAATAATTTAAAAGGTAAATAAAGGAGGCGTGGGCTCAACTCCTCACAAAAAGGTGGAACACATGAAGTTAAAAAAACCATTTATTTGCCATTAACTTATTTATATAAAAATTTGTAATATTTAAGTAAAACTTATCTTATCAAAATTCAAATAGTCAAATTATAAAAATCAAATTATTTTGAATTTCTAAATAAGATATTTATCTAATTTATTTCCACGTATAAAATATCTTATTACTTGGGCTAGGAGATTGTATAGTAAGTCTAAACCTAGTCCACCCATTTGTATTGGACCAATACATAACAAAGAGCTCATTCTTCTTTTGATCAAATATATTATCAAAATAACATTATTGCAGGGATCTTATGAGCTTATATTATTTGGCTCCTAATATTTAATCCAATCCAAAGTCACACTTTGATTCGATGGATTAAATATTAATTGTAAGATAATTCCATTATAGATTTGTAATTGAACTCCAAACAATATAAATAATTTATGATATCACAAATTAGGTTTACACAAAAAATAATGTAATCTATTTAACACACTAATCATATATCATTATCCTTTGTATAATTTTCATAATTTAATTGGTATAACTATTTATCTAATTAAATTACATCTTAGACCTTAAGCCCCTAGTCACTTTATTGATCACCCCAACATAATCAAATATGTTGATCCTTAGAAGAGAATACATTGACCAACAATTTAGATGATCATTTACGTAGATAACTTATGGGAAAATTATTAACTCCATAAGAGTCACAAAACTTAAATATTTTTGTAATGATTAATTATTATACAAAAATTCACGTTTCAAATTACAGAGGCTTTTGAATGCAGAAATTCTTACTCCTTAATCTTTTAAAAAATGTTTCAAACTCAGGATTAAGAATGTGAATATATTTCATGCCTATAAGATTTAATTAAAACAGTTACTAAAATTAAAATCTTATTTATAATTCATTCAATACCACCATTAGTATCAATGACTTGCAATTACTGAATTAATCCAATTGGTTCTGACCTTCTTTACAACTATTATAAATAAAATATTTACTTTTATTTATAATCGTAAATGCCTTTATATTTATAATTGTAGAGATCTAACAATTAACACAATATAATCAATGGACATCGTGGCATTCAAATAAATAAACATTAATATATTTAATTTATCAAATTAAAAATGTTATATATATTACTTTAGAATAACATCATTTTAATACAATCCTAACAGTTGCCATACCTTGTATTAAAGTCGCTGGGTGAAATGTTAATTATACAAGTATACTATATACCACAACCATGTTGTGATTGCATATACACAAACAATTAGAGATGGTATTGCTAAAGTTTTGGAGTACGTGCACTCTTATGGTTGTGGCTATACATGCGTAAAGCCACGTACAAGTGTCAAATAACACAAGGTTACGTATTGCATCACCCTTGGCTTGAAAAAAGGAAGTCCATCCATGGGATTCCTTGCAACCATCAACCGGTGGCTCTTATAGTTGCATTATATTTTTCTAATAATTTGGTATATTATTAGATAAATAAGAATCCCATGGATGGTCAACTATTTCTACCTTAAGATGGGACAAAAATATATTATCTATTGCTATGTTTTTTATTGAAACATGGTTCAAAAAGAAATTTAGCACAACTAAATATGCAAACACTTTTCTCGGGTTTAAGCCTACTATCAACTACCATGAATCAACTTTCAGTTCACTTGAAGGAATTCCAATCTGAGTTAAATGAGTTCATAAGCAAATGCAACCCCAAATGGATGACAGAAAGAGTTGATTTTATTGCAAAATATGTTCTCAAGGGACTTAAAATAGACATAAAACCTATGGTGGAACCGATTGGTAAAGGTTTCTCTTTATTTCTTTGAAACTCTTTACCAGTAAAAATGAGTCCCCAGAAACTTCAGAGCACACTTTCTCCAGTCGCCACTAAAATCTTAGGATGACATTGAAAATTTATTAGAATTTGAATCAACAATATAGGCTTACTTGATGTGAACGGAAGAAACAGCTGATGTAACTTCTCTGGTTCGAGGATCACAACTTTCTAAACAAACACCACGAGGATCTTCACTAACTAACAAGGCCAGAACACTGAGAGAATTCCATGTTTTGGTCAAGTTGCTGCCAGAATCCCCTAATGTAACGGCAAAAACAGCATCAAATCCACCTGCTCCAGGAACTCCAGCCAACAGAACTCCTTCTGTGTTCATAGTAGCATCCAAAAGTTGAGTTTGTGATTCAGGTTCTATCTGCGATTTGGAAAGTCAAGAGAGATTATTGGACATACAGAAAGATCAGGTGGTGATGCACAAGACTTGAAGGCTAATGCTGGATTTCTTAAAAGTCTTATGCCTCGTTCAATAATTTGTTTATTTCTACATCATTGTTAACAAAGTTCAAAAACAGTTTGAATTTGGACTCTTCAGCATTCATTACCTAAAGAGCATCTTTGAAGATAGAAAATTTTCTCTCCTATAGTAATTTCTTGCCAATATATGTCAACAGCAGATTGTTGAATTCAAACCTCTGTATGATCTTTTATTTTTTCAACTATTAAGGGAATGCATATTGCTTAGATTTACCATGAGCCACATACGGAAATACAAAATACAAAATTCCTTTTTTCAATCAGGAATACTGGTCACAAACTCATGCACTAGAATGGGCGACAAAAAAAGAAGATGCAATCAGGATCAGAAATGTAACCTAAGGCTCTATATTTGAGTTGATAAGTATCGAGTTAATAAAGTCATGTAGAGTACAATAAGTAATTGCATAAAAGACACAAGGTTATATCAATCAACTACATAGACAAAAATACAAAATCTTCATATCCTATATCTTCTTTTCATTCATTTTATGGGGTAAATACATAGACACCCCCAAGGTTTGGTCTAAGTAACAAACTCACCCCTGTTATTCATAAAGTAACA
>JANKKB010027478.1:0-10934 GCA_026225775.1 Bursera palmeri | reverse complement strand
GGCCCCCCTCAGTCCCTTCTAAGCTCCGTCCCTGATTTGAGCACGTAAATTCTAAATTAAAAATAAAAACAAATGGCAATTCACTTAGGAGTCATGATATATTAGCAAATTCCAGTTTCAACAAGAGTCATACATTATGCTATGTTTCACAGCAAAAAATCAATCAATTCTGTAACAAACTCAATCCAAATTAGCAACTACACACAGGTCATTGACATTTCCAATTAATGAAGGAGATGATAAAAGCGAACACGTGAAATCTAGAATCACTATAGAGGCCGCGTGGATAGACGTACACAAAAGACATCCCAAGCCGTTACATTACATACCCTTAACCAAATTCCACTTCTTTTGTCTCTCTCACGTTGTCTTGTGCAATTTGGTAAGGACCTCGAGAGAACCCATTAACAAATTGCTCATCGGCCTGTACTTCCAGGAAGCTTCATTGAGCTTCTACGACGCAACGAAACGCAAAGCAGCTCAACCTCCAACTCTGACCGCGCTCTTCCGTCTCACAATTGACAATTGACAATAAAATCACATTACAGAATCAAATCGCCAAGTCAAAGTAATCTGAAGTTTGTTGTCCTTTTCTCCAGCAGACGACGTCGTATGAGTAGGAGTTTATGTTCCTGTCGTTCCAGTACGTAAAGTATCTCGGAGCCACACGGAACAATTCAAAAGACAATAATTCAACACGTTATTTTTTTTCCTTTCAATAATTGCCTTGACGAAGACTTCAAAAGCAACATTGTTGCCGGCCATATCTTACACCATAAATTCATCTCCACAACAATTTTGTCTGGAAATCCAATCTTCTACTTTCTGGAGAAAATTACATTTTTTTCTTTCAAGAAAGTTAAAAAGATGAAATATTATCATCTCTTACTGGCCGCCATTGTTTTTTTCTCGCTTTCTTCATCTCAAGTTTCAGCTCATTTCTGGCCCAACATATCATCAATCCCGCCATGGCTCCCCCTCAACTCCACGCGCACCGACGCGTGGCAAGCGTTCAAGAATTTCACGGGCTGCCGGATCGGAGAGAAGAGAGCGGGCATGGACAGCCTGAAGAAGTACTTTCACTACTTCGGTTACATTCAATCTCTGCCGTCGAACATCAGCGACGAGTTCGACGATTCGTTGGAATCCGCCATCAAGACTTACCAGAAAAACTTCAACCTTCAACAAACTGGTCAACTCGACAGCGCAACCGTTCAACGAATGCTACAGCCCAGATGCGGCAATCCCGATATTGTCAACGGCTCAACAACTATGAACGCTGGCAAGCCAATAGTGGTTAACACAACTCATTACCGCACGGTTGGGCATTACAGCTTCTTCCCTGGAACGCCACGTTGGCCTTCCAACAGACGCGATCTAACGTACGCGTTTCTGCCTTCCAACCAACTCACCAACGAAGTCAAGAACGTTTTTTCAACAGCATTCAGTCGTTGGTCGGAGGTGATCCCGATGACTTTCACCCAAACGGAATCCTACGCCATCGCCGACATTACGATCGGCTTCTACAGCGGCGACCACGGCGACGGGGAGCCGTTCGATGGGATTCTGGGAACGTTGGCGCACGCGTTTTCTCCACCCAGTGGACGCTTCCATTTGGACGGCGACGAGAACTGGGTGGTGTCCGGTGATATTCGGACGTCGACGATGAACTCAGCCGTTGATCTCGAGTCGGTTGCGGTTCATGAGATCGGGCACTTGTTGGGGTTGGGGCATTCCTCCATTGAAAGCGCTATCATGTACCCATCCATTTCTTCAGGGTCGAGAAAGGTTGAGCTGGCAAGTGACGACATAGAGGGGATCCAGTCCTTGTATGGTACCAATCCCAACTACAACGGCTCATCTACACCGTCCGTTCAGCAGAGGGAGACCAGTGGTGAAAATAGTGGGGCCTACAGTGTGGGTTCTTGGTTGGGCCTGAGTGCGTTTGTGGTGGCTGGATTTGTAAATATTATTTTGTTTTGATTTTTTTATTTTATAATATTTTTAGATTTTGCCTGAGATATTTTGTTTGCTTCCATGACCATTTTGTTTGAGGAAGCGATCAGTTATATATCCGGCATGAGCTTCAGCTTTTAGATATAGTAACTTCTTCACACATCTTTCATTGTTGATCATGATTATTGATTCAGTTCTTTGTAATATTAATTTTTTTTTTTTAAAAAAGACTATATTCGTCTCCATTTGCTTTCTTATTTTATTTTAGTTTAATGTACCTAGAATTGCACTCTCTCAAATTAATTTTGATGTGTTTGTTTGCATTTTCAGAATCTATTTTTTGAGTATTTTTCGAACATTTTAAGATGAGATATTATTTTAAAAATTCATTATTAAATATTTTTTAATTTAAAAATCAGCATCCACCATTAGTTTTTTCAAATTTTTAATTAAAAATATATAAATCACAATCTAACACACCATTATTCCATTAATATTATATTACAGAGAACAATTTTCATTTGAAATACATATTCATGATGCAATTGGGTTCCGTTCTTTACCGATTAAAGGAAGTCCGGTTACATGTACTATACCTATGATGACCCGGCCCATGTGCTTCGGCGGCCGAAAATGAGATGTTAAGATTTTGAAACCATCGTGTATCAGTGACGCTTGAGATTTAGACGTTATCACATTATTTAATATCAATAATCAAATTAATAAAATTGTCTTTTATACATTGTTTACTGTTTCTTTGTTGATTTTAGTTCTATTCGATTATTGTTTAATTATATAGAGGTTGTTTCTTGAATGATTCAACTGGTTTTATCGTTTATCCAGATTGACTGCATCAAGACACACTATAAAATTTATAGTTCACATCCTACTTGATCCATTTATTATCTATTGAATAGGCTCAGACGACAAAAATTCATCCGGAAGATGGATAATAATATGTGATGCTGATGCACACCCTTGTCCCTCTTCTTAATGATATAATGAATGATCAACGCTGTGTAGAGGACTGAGTCATGGAACTACACCCTCTTCTTAATGATCCTCAGAATCTTGGTTCAGATGAGTTGTTTGCAGAGGCATTTAATCATGTTTATGGATACACAAGCCCCATCCTGCAGTTAAATATATGATTAGAAGTATGGTGTATGGTGAACTGCATAGTTGATCTTGATAAGCTCAGAATTAAACCTCATCTAATGAAGAGAACATATAAATAGTCAATGTTCTTATGCAGTTGAATGGAAGCCTCTCTTGCATTGTTACTTAGTGTTTGTGTCGATATTAATTACTATTTCAAGCATGTAAACAAGTTTCCTTAAATGTGATTATACTGGGAAATAAGTTATATATCATTTGAATAAAAAATATGGTAGGATTTGGTGATAGACCAACTATTTATAACAGTGCATGTGCAGCTTCAGCTTATACATATCTCCAATTGAGGTTGTTAGGCACTTAAGGATTCTTTGAGAAGAAGGTCAGCCTTGTTCTGGTTAGGCAGTTCCCTGGCTTGGGTTCCATGGGGATTTGGTAAACTGGACTTTCAGGTTTTAAGTGCTCTACATAGGTTAGGCTTCGCCAGGCTGCGCTGCCCATACCACTTTGCTATTTGTGCAGCTGCAAAACATTGTTCCCCTGCTGAAATGTCCGAGAAGTCCTTGGAGAATTCTTCACTTTGCAACTTGGGTTTGGACCTTTGTTGACCAGAGTTGACTTGCTTTGACTTTCCTCACTACTATCCAAACACTTCAAATTTCTTCAGAACACTGTTTAATGTTCATTAAGATTTCACCTGTTTACGTTTATTTACTCATCTAAGTTGACTGTCGGAGGATAAGAAAAAGACAATTGAAACTCGAAGTAGCTGGAGGTTGAAGATAACAAACTGAAGATTCCTTCGAGTGATGATTTCCTAAGTACTTCTGGATCACCTGTTGACTTTCTCAAGCATTCATTATATTATTCCCTTTTTAACATGTCTTCTTTCAAGGGTATTTTTATCTTTTAATTTTTGGCACGAGGTTTATTTTCGCACCAAGTTGTCTACTGTCTTGCGCAAATTCGGTTGCATGTGCAACGGTACAAGTTGTAATAACAATGCAGTTCAATCCCTCTGTAACATAAGAAAATAAATAATTTGCTAAGTTCAAGAAAAACTTAGATAATTTTCCCCCAGAAATGTGCCACTATCATGAAGTGAATAGATATGTAAGGTCGAAATTTTTTTCATTTTCTTTTTTGTGTCCTTTCTTTTCATCATTAATAAGTAAAAGCTTATCAGAAGATAGAAACCATGCCCAATGTTTCTCTGCCGACACTGTTGCCCATGGCAAAGCTTTCATTTTGCTTTTTAGTCAAATCTTTGTGGGGCTAGAGGGTTGAGACTCCCTAACTCCCGATGTTGCTTTCTCATTAACTTCATCTTCTCATTCGTCGGAATCAGAGATATTCATTGACGAATGCCGGATATTTTGGCTCCTGGCCTATTCTTTTCCAGCTTTTTATTTTTCACTTCTAAAACTACTAAAATAATTATTTTCATTCCTGCAAATCAGTGAATCACCCTCTGCATATTTCTGATATCAATGTCAAAAGTCCAGACACAAATTTCGGAAGCGGTTTACAAGAAAATATCACGGTCAGCCACAAGCAAGTCCCATAATACTCACGATACTCCAATTCGAATAACGCTCATGGTGTGTGGTTATCACGAGAACAATGACAATAATCAACAACACAAAACCCTCTAGGAGAGAGAGTGTTTCAAGTGAGTAACCGTTATAACTATTATAGTTCTGTTTATATATAAAACATAATAAAATTAGCCTAATTAGAATTCTTTATACGATAAGAAAATCCTAATCCTTAATATAATTAGATTTTGTACCACATAATTATCAACATCTCGATTAGACATGAAACCCAACAACTAACTTTTTACGCCCGCTACTATTGCTATTATCATCACCAAATTTACACTGCAAATTCAAAGGAGTGTCTTGGATGTCAGGATTTTGTACTTCAAAGCGTATTTTTCATGCCTGCATATATAATCATACCACAGCTGTGTGCAGTGCGTATGTTTTTATATCTTTTAATAAATAAATTATATATAAATGGGACAGATTACGTGTATAAAGGTTGATCCGTCGGAGATTAGCATTATCTGCGTCGTCCACCTTCTGTGTAAGTATTGGGTACAGAAAATCAATCATGTCTAAACGCGGCTTATGATTTTTGGTAAAGTCCAATGCCTACATATATACAGGTTTGGTTGGGATCTCTTACATCATATATTAAAGGCCCAAGTTAAGATTAGATTAAAGAAACAAATTATGTTAACAATAAATATAATATTTGTGGACGCTAATCCTCTCTGAGACAACCTGCACTTCAAATGTGCAATTTGATAGTGCAGATGGCCCATGTAATTAATTTAGTCTCTCATAATGCATGTAGTTGGCAACGTAGTGACAAGGAACACGTTGGATATACCCTGTAATACGAACTTAAGCTCTGACTCCTGAGTGTGAATTGGCTCTCTGAAAGCAACCATAGAGATAGGTCCGTCCCCACCCTTGTTGATGAATCAATGGCTTTAGTATGAACAATTTGATCATCAAATTATTATTTTTAGAAATTAAGAAGTTTATGAAAATTGTTCTCCTTTTTCATATGAAACCTGTCATTTTATGCAATTAACTAATTATCTTTTCTGTACAATTTTGACTACTTTTCTTTGTTATTGTTTCACACGTAGCCCAGTAGCAACCTAATGCAAGCTTTATGATATTGTTGAAAAGCATAGTTAGAAGTTTACAATCGCTAGTCACTCACCGAGAAGTTTCCCTAATCAACTTCAGAGCCGTCCAGATTATACAGTAAGACCCAAGAGCAGTGTTTCTTTTTCGGTGTCAAGTACATTAACCAGCAAAATCCCTTTCGAGTATATTAGGAAAGGTCTTGAGATAGCATTTTGTAAGAAATTAGATCGAAATAAAAATTAACAAGAATATGAGCAAATTTCATCAATAATGCATACTATTAATTTCTACGTGTAGCTGTGTTTACTAAGAAGATTAATTTATCATTTCCTTAGCTAATCACTAACCAAACAAACGACAAATAGAAATTATGTGAACTCAAATCGTCATTTATCCAAAAACAAGAGGGAACAAAAAGTTGAAATAGTCTTTAAACTTGTAAGTAGGCCCTTTTCAATGTAAGCATCCGTCATCTAACATCTGGTTCTGCTTCACTAACGGGTCCAGGCTTATAGCAGTATGGGGCCACCACAACCGCAGAACCAGAAAATGTGATAACTTGCCAAGCAGTAAATTTGGATACATGCCCACGTTGCAAATAGACGTGCAATCCCTGTTTGCTAAATTGATTTAATTTGTAAACTTAGGCCAGACTCCTCTTTTACCATCTGTTTTTTTTTTTTTTTTTTTGTTAAGTTAGGCTTTCCCTTATCTTNTTTTTTTTTTTTTTTTTTTTTTTGTTAAGTTAGGCTTTCCCTTATCTTATCTCAAGAATTAATGCATTTAAAAACTCGTTTGGTGCTAACCAGACCATCCGAATAGTCTTGAACGCTTGAGGTGCCGCCAATTGGGTTATCTTCAGCTAATCGAGAAGAAAAATGGGACTTCTTCCGTGTCCTTGTCCTTTTCCTTGCCGCCCAAGCAAAGATGATACTCAATCTCAAGCTCACTCTAATCACCTCCAATCCAATTCATCAATTTCTTCCCTCTCTTCTCAACCGAGTCTTCCATCTGTTCCTTCCCTCACGTCTCCATTTCAACAAGCTCAAATCACCCAGCATCATTTGTTAGCTACTCTTAAAGGCCACTCCTCGTATTTGTCCTCCCTTGCTGTAGCTGGAAAGTTCCTGTACAGTGGCTCTTCAAACAACGAGATCCGAGTTTGGAGCCGAAACCCTTCTGTGAAAGCTTCAATTGATGATAAAGTCGCGGCTACCGGTCACGGCGCCGTTAAATCTCTGTTAGTTTTGGGTAATAAGCTCTTCAGCGCGCACCAAGATCACAAAATTCGCATTTGGAAAATCGATTTGGACAAAAAATACGAATGCGTAGCCACGCTTCCGACACTGAACGACCGTTTCATAAGATGCTTATCCGCAAATAACTACGTAGACGTGAGAAGACACAAGAAGTGCACGTGGGTACATCACGTGGATACTGTCTCAGCGTTGGCGATTTCGGGAGACGGTTCTCTTCTTTATTCTGCTTCATGGGATCGCACGTTCAAAATTTGGCGGACGTCCAATTTCAGGTGTTTGGAGTCGGTGAAGAACGCTCACGATGATGCCATCAATGCGATAGTAGTTTCCAATGATGGGCACGTTTACACAGGTTCGGCTGACAAGAAAGTTAAGGTGTGGAGGAAGCTTGCAGAAGAGAAAAAGCATTCACTCGTGGCAATGTTGGAGAAGCACAAGTCAGCCGTGAATGCACTAGCGCTTAGTATTGACGGGTCAGTGCTGTATTCTGGTGCATGTGATCGATCAATTCTAGTGTGGGAGAGAGATAGTAATGTTACAGATCAAATGGTGCTGACTGGTGCCCTTAGAGGGCATGTCAAGGCAATTTTGTGCTTGGCTGTTGTGTCAGATTTCGTGTTCAGTGGATCAGCTGACAATACGGTTAGGATTTGGAGGAGAGAAAGTGAGAAGAGTTATTCTTGTTTGGCAGTTCTGGAAGGACACAAAAAGCCAGTTAAGTGCTTGACTGCGGTTGTTGATAGTGACAATGCACAGGAAAATTCGGATTCTGGTACTTCTTATCTTGTTTACAGCGGCAGCTTGGATTGCGATATTAAGATCTGGCAAGTACGAGTTCCATTTCTTTGAAAGTTTTAGCAAATATTGATATTTTTGTGGTTCTGTCTGTACATATCTACGAGATTGTCTTCTCTATTTTCTTTTATAACCTCAACGCTACGACAAGGAATTGTATTATTGTTAATATTCTAATTAATATACCATCTTTGAGTTACTATGATTATTCTTGCTGGGAAAATTGGGATCCTTGAAGATTCTTCGTTTGCATATTGTTGGGTTTCAATCAGTGATGAAATTTGTTTCTATATCACGATTCTACAATAAATAGGTTGTGTTTTATAAAAGAGAGACTAACCTCTTTCTTGGTCCTTTTAAAAAACGAAATTATGCAGATAATGATTCAAAAGCTTACAAGAGCTCAATAGAGCTTCTCTATAAAGATTCAGATGTTCAATCAACAGTTGCTTAATGAAGCTTGAAGATGTCGCTGTTAAGTTCGAGTTTTCTTCTCAATTTAGCTTGAGATGACAGGCGACCTAACTGCATTAAAAGGATGTCTTGTGTATGTAGAGAGATTAGGAGATAGCATGACATGACTTGTCTTTTTCTTTTGTGGCACAGTTATTTCTCCATAATTGCTCACAGAAGTGGCCCTTTGCAGAACTAAAATATATAAAAACTTTCCATTATTTGGGAAATAAATTTTTATTTCTTTCTTCGGGCCTATTCATCACAAGGGTGGTCTTCTTCATGAGCACATGAAGCATTATGCAGATTAATTTAAATTTTTTCTACTTTTTCAAACATATATATCAGGTTACCTAATTTTGGTTGGGTAGTTGTTACCAATTAATACTAAGGCTTATAAGACAATAAGACAATTTATGAGACTGAATTAATAGGAAACAAATCATATATGTGATGGGGATGTCTTTCGATTAAATAAAAAAAATTATAAAATCTTTGACTTCAGATAAAATAGAAGATTTTATTGATGATTCGATGCATGTAAACTAAAATCAAATTCCCGTGCCTTATCGACAATTAGAATTGATTTCAGTATGAGGTTCAGTTGCTTCTGAAATGATGATAAAATACCAAGGCCATGCATGAGACATGTTCCACGAACACATTGAATAAAATAAAAGTGTAACCAACTTGCACCAACAAAATAACACTGAAATGAACTGGTCATGAGTCACTCATGATTCAGTATCTATAGAAAATACAAAATCAGAACAAAAATTTGCAAGAATTAAAGTGAAAGAAAAATTAACTTATAGTACAGTTTCAGCACATAACAATGCATAATTAAGAACTAATGTAATTGTGACAGCAAACTGCTAGCAAAATCATCTTTAAATGATCCGATAAATATGTACATGAGTATGACATTGTTACAGTAGTTTTGAGGGACAAAAATAACTATATTTTGTCTTATTTGAACTCCCTTCATTCAAATTCTTATCAGCAAACTCCAACAACTCACTAACTGAGATGGTCTTAATTAATGCTGGGTATATCCACACAATCCTCCTCCGCTCTAGTGAAAACAATTACCATAATCTGCACAAGGATGGACTTGGAATAGATCTGGTTGGTTCCATTGAGTCCACCAAGATACACATTTTAACAAGTCCTGACAACAAGCAACAAACAATACAATCTCCCCTGATCAAAATGTAGGGGGATTGGACGGCGGAGAGCAAAACTTTAAGCACAGATAATTTAACAGACTCTTCGCCAATGCCACAAACCTTACAAACGCCTTCAATCAATTTCGAAAGAACAGAGATTCTAAGATTGTTCAAACTCAATGCCGCCGAGAGCCAAGCCGAGAGAAAACAACTTGAAGCGCATTTGAGAGCAGGTTCGAAAACCTTGCATAAGCGATGTTGCGCGCCATGAGGATAGGGCAGAGGAGGAAGTCAGAGTTGCATTGAGAAATGCCGAAGAGCGGAGATTGGAGGGAAGGATCATCGGTGACGGTGTCGAGCTTGTCAAAAGCATATTTACAAGAGGAAAGAATGTGAGAGTCTTTACGCCAAGTAGCGTTTTTGATGATCTTATCGACAGAAAGGCCGAGTGGGTGGCCTTAGTGATGAGGACCGCCTGGGTTAGAGAAGCTGACATTGTTGATTAATTAAACCAGTGAATGCAAATGCAAATGCATTCACGAATCTAATCGATTCATCATCATCTCTCACATTGAGATTCAAAGAGAAAGCATTACGAGATTGAATGAATATGAGAGAGAGGGAAGAGTGGAGAGATGGTAAAATTTGATTTCTAGTAGTTTTCGTGTCTAAATGTAAAATTTCAAGCAGGTGAAGTTCATGGCTGTGATGCAGCTGTGAAAAATTAGTTATGATAAATGATTTCTAGATGTTTGCTGATAGATTCGTAAGAAAAGAGAAATAATAAAAACGAAACTTTATTTTTGGCTAATGTTTTCTTCAATCAACCTTTTTTTTATATATTTTGTTATTTTTTAATAAGATATGATAGGATTATTTTTGTCTTTCTATGTAAGTTTTATAGATTTACTAACAAATCTATAAATCTAGTAATAGAAGCAAATTATGAGAGTCTTTATTTACTTTTTAAAAGATAAGGGTGATTTTGTTGTGATATACCTTGAGGGGGTCCCATATTTATCCCGTAGTTCTGGTAAAAAAGAATCCACCAACACCTTTCACAAATTTCAAGGTACCAAAATGATTTCAGATGACAGGAAACTTTATTAATTACCAACTGACATACTAGTCAAATCAGTTCCAACTTACCACTTCTCCTTTTCTAACGAGTTGACGAACAACCAAAGGAATTTTTGACAGATGTCCTGGACGAGTACAAAGATTTATCCTTAAGTGATGTCTTTTCGGAGTAGACGGGATTTCTATTTAGTAATTTAAACTCTTCTGAGGTGTGATTACACGTAATGACAATCACTAGCAGTTAAGTCTTGTTAAAACAATATATTTATTTTCCAAATTGTCATCAATGCTTCGTTTATGAAATGCTGCTTTGTGATGATACGGATGTCTATAAACTATTATATCTTCGAGTAACATTTTGTTGAGGAAATCACACAAATAAATTTGATAACGGAGTTCGGCCAATTATGTCTACGTCTCCGGACCTGCTGCAGATC
>JANKKB010027477.1:0-10932 GCA_026225775.1 Bursera palmeri | reverse complement strand
CCATGTTTTCCAATTCTGGGGGTCTTTATGTTACTTTATAAACAATAGGGGTGAGTTTGTTACTTAGATCAAACTTTGGGGGTGTCTATATATTTACCCCCTTCATTCTTATGGAAAATTCATTATGACATGTTTTTTAGAAATATATAAATTAAGTGTAATTTGCACGGTTGAAAGCAAAAGTTTACGTTTTAATTACATATTTATTTGTATTAATTATTTTTGTAAAATTGGATAAAATTTTGAATTGAATTGTTAACTAACCTATTAAATAAGATTTTAAACGTATATCACATAAATTAAAGTAAATGATAGAATAAATGATATCTTATATGGTTTTACATTTAGTAACGTGTAATGTTTTAATCGGTAGGTCTCTACAACCCAATAAGAATAGTTTGACTCTATATACATAACCTAAATTGTTTGGAAGATTTTTGGGTTATTCTTTAAAAAAATTGTAAGATTTTTTTTAAATAATAATAATTTAAAAAAAAATAGATGTCATAACTTTAAAATGCATAGAGATAATTGTTGTTATGTCAATTTGTTGGTTTGTGGTCATAATATTTAAATTAAAAAAATAATTATTTAAGATAAAAACTTATAATTATAATTGTTCTAAGATTTTCTAGTCTTTTCATAATATCTATGCTTTCCTTGTGAATTTTTTTTTAAAATGTTAGATAATAAATATTTACGTTTTGAAAAAATTTATTTGATGATATAATCAAATGTGACTTTCAAAATGCGAAATAAATAATTGATAGTGACTTAAGAATATATATTAAAATCTTAAAATTTGTGTACTATATAAAAAAATTGGGTGTTTTTATTACAAAAAATAATTAAATTAAATTAAATAATTAACTTAATATACTATAATTATTTTTAATAGAAATATACAAGTTTTGAAGTATAAAATTATATTTGACAAATTAAGTGAAAAAATGTAATAAATATTAAAAGCAAAATTAGATGGTCCTCAATGGCTGAAATAGCGAGTACAGAACCATTGGGTACCCGCAAAAACTGTCCTCAAACTCTACCAATCCATCCTTATAAAGTGGCCACCACCAGATTCGCTACTCTGTAGCTTTCTCATTTAGTCATTTTCTTTAAAACCCTCCAAAACCCAAAATGAGAGCTGCCCTTAAGAGAAGCGCCACCGTCTCTCAGCTTTTACACCCCCACCACAACAACAAGAAGATCGCTGACATCTTCACCGACCCAGTTGCCAGAATCCAGCAAGCGCCCTCGAGAGATTACAACAAGCTCCCTCCTTTTTGGAGAAGGTCAACCAGTGAATACAATGGGGTTTCGCCTTCTCTGTATCCCCCGGCTTTTTCTTTCTTCTCTTCCAGAATGTCGTCGTTTTCGAGGACCGGGTTTGTTGCCTGGTACTTGGAGATGGTGAAGTCAAGGCCTGTCCTTACCAAGAGCATCACCAGCTCGCTTATTTATATTGCTGCCGATTTGTCATCGCAGGTAAATGTTTATGCTTGGTTATGATTATGTTTATGTTTTCAATTCAATACCAAGAACCAGTTGTGAGTTTTGTTTTGTTTTTGTTTTTTCGGTTTAATGTTTGATTGCCGTGTAGAGTTTGTTTTTCTTTGTTGAGGAGATGAAGGAAAAATGGACTCTTTTTCAGGACCAATAAATTATGAGCTTTTGGTTGTAGATTCTCAGCAAATTTCTGTGTTTTGGTTCAAAGATTCTATTTTTCAGAAAGCCTCTAGCTCGCATGGTAAAATATAGCTCGAAACACATAGGAATTGTCCATGGACTTGTAGGTGTCAATAATAAAGAAAAACCGTTAAAGGGTTATTCTGCTGAAAAATTTGGTGCAATTAAAATTGTTATGTATATGCAAATGATGAAGAAAATGAGAAAGGAGAAAAAGAGTTCTTTTGTTAGAAGTCTTGGCGCACCTCAGCCTTCTTATGTTGATTAAACTTATTACGTTAATCAACATAGAGACTTTGACTCCTGTTTAGAAATCATATTGGTACGTCATAGCAGGTGAGATGATAGGCTAACATAAATGGTACTGTAACAATATTTTGGATTGTATTTTTCATCTTTATTTAATCCATGCTTGTTGTGGCTTGTCTTTCCATATCTAGGCCATAAACTGTCGAATTGGTATTCCTGATCTTAATTTTAGTCGTTATCATTATTAGTGCGTACTTCATATTTTCAAAATTATCTGCCATAATTTGCTTGTATGAACATAAGAACAGTTATAGCCTCATATACTACAATTTGCGTGTATATACAAATATGTCCCTGTTTCGGTTTATTTGCATCGTATTAATTTCTTTTCGGAATTTATTTTTCTTATATCCTGGTTGGGTGCTTATTTTTAATTTCTCTTCAGACTATTGCATCATCAAAACCTTATGATGTTGTGAGGACATTACGTATGGCTGCATATGGGATGATAGTTTTAGGACCCTCATTGCATTTTTGGTTCAACTTTGTGTCAAAAATCTTTCCAAAGCGAGATGTGATTACCACATTGAAGAAAATTGTTATGGGGCAGACACTTTATGGACCTTTGATGACTGCTGTTTTCTTATCCTCGAATGCATATTTTCAAGGTACACAGATTATTATTTTTTTTACATATTGTAAGATGACTATTGCTTTGCATGCTCAAGCTTGTTACTTGTTTTATCTTAAGCTGATCCATGTCTTAGTATTTATTTCTAATTATCTTTGTCTTTCAATGAAGATTATTTCTTTCAGAACCTTCATGTATGCATTTATTCTTAGGATTTTGTTTGTTCATATGTGCTTTAACCCATTATTGGACATCTGGCTTCAAATTTGAAGTAAAATACAATCTATAGTGCAGGGTCAAAATTAAATCTCATCTTGTCTTTTTTACATAAATTGTAACAAAATTCTTAAACCATTAGATTATACACCTCAAGATATTGCTTTTACACTCCCAATTTGATTCACATGGGGAATAGCACATAATAGGTGTAATCTAGGCATCGAAACATGTTAATCTAATAGTTCATGAGTTGTGTGTGATGTTGCTCACTAGTATTGGTGCATGATGCTGTGACAACAATGCCCCACTACTTCAATGCTTATCTGTATGTGCTTTATTATTTTTTATTTGTTTTTATCTCTCTTTTTTTGTTTTGGTATTAAATTTTAGTTAGTATTTTGCTATTTTTATTTTTATTAGATGTGCTTGTATGCATACATGTTATGACAAAGAATCCATAATATACTTTTATAAAAATACTAATTGTTCAAGCCATAACTATGATACTGGGTGACTAGGGTAGTCAATAAAATGATTATTGTTGATATTTTTCGTTTGATGTTATTTAGATTTCACAAACTGAGCCCAGTATACTTTGTAGCAGTCCATTTAATGGCTTCAAATTCCCTATATTGGGTTCAGCCTTTTCATAATTTCTGAAACTTCGGTCAATCTGAATAGCAATATATATATATAGTTTTTAAGTAAACATTGAATCTGAATCAATGTTATTGAGACTCATATCTCCATATTTTTCTATACAGACTACCTTAACCCTTAACAAAGTTGAAGCTGCTGTGGGCTTTATTCAAGAAAATATAAAAACAACTAATAAGCTGGTTTTACTGGCTTTTAATTCTTAATATTGAGTTCAATATTTTTGGGGCTGAAAGGAAAATTTTTTTTTTTAATGCCAAAATTTCTGTCGCATATAAATTTTTGTATCGTCTTTTCAATGAGTATTCTTCAAGTAAATGCTTCAATACTTTTCAATTAGGACTTAATTTTCTGAATGAGGAGAATCGAGGTCTTTGCTACGGAACTTTGGGACACTATGTATGCTGTTTTACCAAGTATTTGCTTTGATCACACAGGTGAAACTGGGGATGAGATTGTTGCTCGATTAAAACGAGACTTGCTCCCTACCTTGATAAATGGTGTCATGTACTGGCCCGTATGCGATTTTATCACATTCAAATTCATCCCTGTCCATCTACAGGTATGTGAGGCTTGCTTCTCTTTTTTTGCAATCTGTTAGGGCAAGGGAGTCACCAGAGATTAGTCTGTCTATGGCCAACCTTTTGTCCATCCTTATCATAGAGACAAACTGGTTTTCACTTGTGAATTTTGTTGGTGGTCTTCTGTTTTGACAGCCGTTGGTGAGCAATTCATTTTCGTATTTATGGACCGTCTATATGACATATATGGCAGGCCTAGAAAAAGCTGGTACACCTGCACCAGTACTAGCTGATTGATTCATTGTTCCTCGGCTCATCTCATGTTAAAGAATCAAGGCTTTCTATAGCATAGTTCCCAGCTGGTTGTTGCGTGCGGTATTATGTAGAGAATTTTTGACGCAATCGTGGATGGCCATTATTATAATCAGTCAGAAGCAAGGTTGAAACTGAAATTTCTGAGCTCAATCCCTCTCTGATATAATAGATAAGTAGCAACCATCATTTTTTCTTGTGCTTTGTAATTTTTTTTAATGACAACATTTACTTTGGCCCAATGCAATTGGACAAACTTCAAAATTTATTGTAAAGTAATGGGTTAATATTGTTATAGGTGTTTTAATCTTAAGAGTTACTTTAGTCTTGTTCTGTTTTCGGTTCTCCAGGAACATTTCCCTGGAGAAAATCGCTTTGATCTTAACTTTGAAATTAATCTCCAGGTAACAATATAAAGCTCAATCTGAGACAGTCCTGATGGTATGGTAATAATTTCCAGAAGAAATGCTGATATGAAAAATCTCAAGAACAATTAGCTAGTTAAAGGCCTTAAGAAACCGGAGAAAAATGAATTATTGCATGCCATAAAATTAATGCTTGGGTTTGACAATGTTTGGATGCAAAGTCCAAGAATGATATAGTTTGGATCCACTACACCAGAGCTCAGGCATGTGTGGTGTTTGACATACCAGAGCTCCTTGTATTTTCCTCATAAAGAATCTGGGTTCACGATTTCCCTCATTTAGTGACGTTCCTGCCAAGTGAAATAAATCCACTTCTTGACTTGAACTCAGATGATCAGCCCTCGAAGTCCCTGCAACCATGTTCAGAATATAAGTAACACATACTCCAAGAATAACCACTAATTTGCAATGATATTTGTTGCAACTTTCCGAGAGGCAAGAACACGTCTTTGATAATTTTGCTTGGAGGAAAAAAAGTACTGGAGTTCTAAGTTTCACAGCTATGTTTATCTCATCTCCGCTTCCATTCTCCAATATTTGACATATCAGACATTCATAGGATTTTCCCAGTTAATAATAAAAAATAAATTGCTACAACATGGACTCAAGTATTTAGCGTACATTTTAATGCTACGCTAAATGATTATTAGAAAAACATAAAACAGAAAGTTTGAAAGTCATGTGAAAATGAACTTCAGCACATTTTATCTATAATACTTATGACCACACTTTTTCAAGACATAGAGGATGACACTTGACCTAGTTCATACTCACATGAAACACCTTAATTCACAAAACAATTGCTTTCACTCCAAATACAAGAAAAGAGCCAGGAGGACCCTACACCCAAGTCTTTAGGACTTAATCAAGTTTATCTCAGTGTTTCTGCTATCTAATATGTTACGTATAATTGTCTCAGATATTTTGAGATCTGTCTATTCTCAATCCTTGAAATTTGAGGGCTGGATTATTTTCTCTTCTACTAGAATGCCAATTCAACTAAAAAAGCTCCACTGGAAGCAGTGTGCTGGTTCCATTTCTAACCAAATCAATTATAGTAACAGTAAAATTTAGAAAAAAAAGAAGATAGTAATTATGAATTAATGGAAAAGTATTCTATGGGTTGGTCCCCGAAGTGTAGGTAGAAGAGGTGGCTGGAATACAATGAATAGTGGAGTAAAAAGGTAAAGCTCACCAGTGCCAGAGTGTAGCCATATTGCATCTTCAATCAGAACTGCTCTTTGTTACTAAGGGATTGCTGAAGACAGACCTCAATCGAAGAATTGCTTTCTGAAGAACTTCAATTAAAAAACTTAGTCCAGTGACGTTAGGAAGAGATTTCTCAGGCAAAACTATTATGTAATAATCAAAAAGGCCGCAACTTAAAACCAAAAGTGAAGTGCACCTTTGCACAAACTTGAATTGATTGGTATAAAAGGAATAAGACAAACAGAACCAACTACCTATTGGAAATTTTCTGATATCATGATCTTATTAAATGAGTAAAAATATGAGATGCATGTATCAAATAGACTTTCAAGTATTTACCTATCCAACATGGATGCAAAAACTAAACGTCTGAAATCAAGTTGCATGTCAAAGCAATAATATACTAAGATTTGTGCTAAACTGATCATTGATTTTCTGATGCTCTTTAGGAGGATAATATACTATTCTGTACTGAAAACTATAGACTGTGTAAGACACTAGTGCCTAGAAATGGGTATAAATAAATAAATAAGTGCCTGATTTCATTCATAACTCATAACACATCTCTGAGTGAATTGACCTATGTGATCATAAAGCTAAAACATCAAAACACATTATGTCATTATGTCAAAAAGAGGAAGTGAATCCATTTCATGTTCTAAATTTAGTAAAGATCTAACTGATTTCTGCAAGAAATTGAACATTCTCATCTGGGAAAAAAAGAGCTTTCTTTCACTAATATGATGGTACATGAGGGGGAAAAACTAAAAATTCAATTGTAAATAAAGGATCGTTTTAAACTCCTACAACGCTGAGGTATCTGATTCTATCTAGAGTTTTATACATTTTATCCTATAAACCTATCCCGCTTCCAACAATATGACTGCTGACATTCAAATGATATTTTGTCAACCAGATCCAAGACTTCCGACAGCTTTTGCGACTTATTAACTTGGGCATGCTTGTAAAACTCCATTATTGGTGCAGAACAAAACTTAAGGTAAATACTTGATTCAGAAAACTGAATTATCAATTCATGTCAAAATAATCTCATCTCGTTGGGTCCAAAACTGTAGCTAAAAGGCTTCCTTCATTCTTCGGAAGCACGCAAGCGAATTCTATCAAGCTGCAATGGCCAATCTTCTCCAAGTACTTCAGGATTCAACTCCATGGCAGTGCAAAAATCTGACATGGATGGGTAAATAGGTGGTTTGATTGATGATCTTCGGATGTAACTAATCCCACCCAAACCAGGTATTACCTGTCTGATTAGTTGATTTCGACACCGTGATCTAGCCAAACCAATACAGCGCTCAATCAACCTCTTCAAATATGCATCCAATCCATTATTTAACAGGTTAACACAGTCCATTGATACACTCAATCCCTCTGTCTCCAACTTTTGTTCCAAACGACTTCTTAATGATCTCGTATCAGGTACCTCACCACTGTTCTGACATGTCACTGGATGGTAATTATTGGACATATATATATTGGATAGTGATTTACGAGCTCCACTCAACTTCATGGAAATACCAAGTGGAGCAGTAACTGGACTTCGACTTTGGACACTTGGGCTCCCTGCCACCTGCTCAACCTCCTCTCCCTCTTCAACAGATGCAACTTCAACAGGGGGTCTACTACCAAGCGAAAGCAATTCAGTTGCACTTTGCTGCTCTTCTGCTTTGGAAACCGATTCCTCAACAGCAACAACACTTTGAGGCTTTCCAATTGGCCCCAATGGGCTAGGGCGGTCCCTAAATTTGCGGTCCCGATTAACCAGAGACCTACCCTTCCGAGGGGAAGGAGGAAATGCATCACCATAAAGTGATTGAAGACTACTTCTCTGACTCCCATTTGCAATTTTAACATTAAGCCTGGTTCCAACTTTCTGGATCCCTCTAGGAGGTGGAACTTTCGCTATACACGCATTCTTGATTATGGATCTAATGAACTTGTTATGAAGTGGGACATTTTCCCTCCCAATAGTCCTAATGCAACACTTATCGAATTCAGACTTGGTAATCTTCGAACTAAACCATCTTCGAAGCTGACCAAAGTAACTTTCTCCTCTTTGATGCCCAATCTTCTTCAAAATCAGATCTTTAAGCTCTAATGTATCAATACGAGTAAAGTCTGGTTTCGGAACCATTTTGTACCAACAATTGCCCCAAATCTACTCAAACCAAATCCTCATCAAATATTGAACTTCCAAACAAAAATCAGAACTTAAAACCCACTCTTCAATCAAAACTTAAAACCCTAAAATCCCAAAATAATGATATCATCTGCACATTAAACACAACTTCATCAATATAAAACACCAATACATACAAACAAGAACAGAAACCCATTAAAATTTTGCTCAAAACAGCTCACAGCAATTCTAAATTACTCAAACAAGAATAACACAAACAGATAAGCTAGCTCACGAGAACATCAATTTTACAAGTAATTGAAGAAAAACAAGTACAGAAACAGGAAGTAAACAAAATCGACAGATTAAAGCAACGATTTCCAAAACTAATCGAATCCCATCTCACATTTTGATGAGACTTAAAAACCCAGAAAGCGAATTGAAGAAACGAATAAAGATCGACTGAGAAGAACGTACCAAGATTGGTCGACGCCAAGGTTGAAGTTTCTTTATTTTAATTTTTTATTTGGAGATCGATTCTTTTTCATTTGTTTTCGACGTATTTTATCAGAGACAAACCAAACAGAGATTAATCTAAAACACTTTGGACATTCTTAGAATCGAAGACACACACGTGCGCTCTTTGAAGGTTGTGAAATGAATTTTCTAAGGACTTGTTTGTTTGCTCTTATTTTATAACTGTTTCTTTTTTCTGTTTATTCTGCTTTTAGCAGACAAAAGAATGTGTCTCAAATAGACCAACACAAGATGCTTAATTGCTTTATTATTATTAAAAAAATAAAATTATTATAACAAAAAAGAGTCAACTAAAATTCATATTAAAATGTTAATATCATACATTTATATCATTAGCATGATAATTTTGTAACATTATTAATCAATTTAATATTACATATTATAAAGTCTAATAATTATCAAAGTATCTTCTTCCCAATGCAGGAAAGGTGCATCCAAGAGCATTTTTTAATGAAAAACTTTTAATAGCCAAAAGTTATTTTATTTTATCTTATGATATTTGATGGAAAATATCTAGTTAGGATCAAAAGCACATGAGCTGTACTTTTTAGCACATCTAGGGTTTAAGAAATAATCAATTTTAATTTTGCTGTGAAAATAATTTAACTTATTTTAAGTTGTAAAGGTTAAATCATATTTAACCCAATATTATACACTTAGATTAAATGTCAATAGTTATACGAAGTTTATAAACTATTTAACCAGCTTAATCCATTTATCATATAGTATATCACACGAATATCGTTAATGTAATATTGTAATTAGTGACATAAAACCTTCGTACTACCCTTTCAATTACATATTTGTCTTATGAGCTACTATTTTTCATCTAAATAGATAATATTTACAACTTTATTCATACCTACATTATAATTATGGTCTAATTTACAAAAGTAAATATTTCAGTTTTGGTTTTTATCATTCGATGTCTTGAAAAATCTCATGGTGACGTTATATGCATGATATTATCATGAAGGACATTCTTGCTATTTCACAAAATTTATATTCAAAGATTCCGAGAGTTAATCAATAATGTAGGTCTTACCCTTTAGTAGCTCAAAAAGATTAGATTATCATGAATACAAATTCGACAATCATTAGGATTAAGTTATTTATATAGTAATATTAGTTAATGATGGTAGGGTTGAGTTACCATACTTAATTTTGAGCCTCATTTTACTTGATTTTGTTAAATGCACTTATAGTGCTTGTGTAATGCACTAATGTTTTTATTTGAAGTCAAAATACTTTGATGATTTTGAGGTTGATAATTGTATAATTTTTTTCAGAATAAATATTTCATATTTACTTGCAAATAGTGAATATTTCATTTCAACTTAAAATAACAATTACATCTTTCCCATATCAACTAATACATATATGTAATTGAAACTTTTTAGATGCTTATAACATAAATTTAATATACGAATAAATAAATCATAGAATTAATTTAATTTGTAATAAATAATGTCAAAATCCAAGAAAATTGTTCTCAGAAATAATTTTTGGGTAAATATCGTACAACCCTAAGATTTTGACGAAATGCCATTCAGATCGAACTTTTTGAAAATTGAATAACAATCACACCCTTGATCGTCAACACCGTTAAAATTGAATAACAATAGAGGGGTAAATGCGACTTTTCGTCCTTAAAATCTTAATGAAATTTTCTGAAAAAAATAAATCTTCCTTTCCTTTCTCTCTGCCCCTTAAAGCCCTCGATCATTAAGCATTTTTTTCCAAAGCGTCACCTTCTTTCACTTCCCTTCCCCATCCTTTCCTCTTCATTTCCTCCCTGATAGAAACCCAACTGTTGGTGGGTGATCATCTACTAATGAACAAGCACGTGCCTATATATACACATTCTAGGAATGTTTATGGTATATAATCCCTTTTAACATTAATTGTGAATGGTGAGTTTCTATAGAAATATTGATTAATTTGACGACTTTAACGATTTTTAATATATATATATAATCCCTTTTGCCATCGCTATGGACAAGGACCCGGGGAGGGAGATACGAAAGAAAATTGGCCCCCTTTTCAATCTGTACAAGTCAGTTCGATCTTTTTGGTTGATTAGACTATTCAATAAATGAGATTTACACGTGGACAACAGTGGATGGTTTATGAATGGAAAAAGACACGTTAAGGCCACAAATAGAAATAGAGCTAAGGAACGAAAAATGAAAGAGATGCCGATGAGAGAAAAGAGAAGTATCATTGCGTGTCTCTCGTTCATCAACAATTACAAACGTAAAGTGGGTATTATCTATCGTAACAGTAACTTACAGGGCCCAAAGTTTTGACAAACAGATGGCGACTCAGCAATCGAAGAACCAAACA
>JANKKB010027476.1:0-10932 GCA_026225775.1 Bursera palmeri | reverse complement strand
TGTATATAAGTGTTTTTATATAAGCCCAAAACGACATCGTTTGGAGCCTACTAATAACTTTTTAAAACTCTAAACTTTTAGTTTTTAACCTTTAACCCCCAAAATATTTTACATTGAACTCCCAAGCCTTCTATAAGTTCATCTTAACCACCAAAACCTTTAATATTTAACCTAATTTCTAGACCCCTCCTATTCCTCCTAGGTGCTAAGCCCCGGGATGCCGCCCTAGGAGTGCTTAACGCCTTTTAGAACACTGATTTAAAGAGGTGTTTTAAAATTTAGTCAAACTCGAATTTTTTCACTGGTCATCATCATGAGTCAACAAGTGTTAATGAGTCATTTTATATCAAAGAAAATATTAAATCTACTAAAAATCAAAGCAGTTTCTTAAATTTGGTTTATTTCTTATATATATATAGGTTATTGAAATTTAATTTTTTAATTTAATTATACATATTCCTTGATAGTAATTTATTTTTCTAATCTAATAATAAAAAAAATTATTGAATTGGTATATAAAAAATTATATTTTTATTTTTATTTTTTACTCATAGATTGTAATAAATTAATAACTTTTAAGAAACATATAAAATTAAATAAAAAAAATTTAGTCACAGATAGTATAACCCATTTATGCATACATATATAAACACTTAAATGGCTTAAAATGTTAGTAACAATTTAATTTTAATAACGATTTTAAATATCTGAGATGCCCTCAAACCTTTAAGATTAAACTAAAGCCGATAGAAGAAGTTGGTAGAAAGGTTAGTTTAGGAGCGTTATTCCTCTACCGGTGTAGGACTGTAGAGAGCTTAGAGCAAGACTATGGCGTGAAATTTTGTAAGCAACCTTTTATTCTTAAAACTTTCCCATGTTATTTTCTCCTTTTACAGTTTGTTCTCCGGTTTGGTAACACAAAACCACGCTGACAGCTGACAGGTGTAGAAAAATGGAGAGCAATAGTAGTTTCAGAAATGGGGGGAAGAGGCTTCATCACCTACGCCGCAAAAGAGAGACTAACATCACCCCTGGCACTCTCTTCCCTCTCTTACTCGCAGCGCTCTCAAGCTCAAACTCCCAATTCCTTATTAAGAAATGCTTAAACAAGCTTCGCCTCTTCTTACTCTCCCAATCCCGTCCAACTCTTCCCACTTCCATTCTTTCTCTGCTGCCCCTCCTCCTCAAATCCAAGTAAGGAAAAAAAAAAAATTCAAAACTTAATTGATTATCCAATCCAATTTCGTGATTTTTCTGAAGAAAAAATGCTTCTCTTCTCTTCTCTTCTTGCAGATGTGGCGCAATCCTGCGACGTAGCGCTAAGGTTGTGGGGGCGGCCTCGCTGTCGTCTTTCGAGAATAATGAGCGAATTGCTTTGGACGCTGACATTGTCAAGGGTTTGGTATCGTTGTTAGGGAATTTGAACCGGAGAGTACGAATGGCTGCGTGTAATGCTGTCTTGGATTTGTCCACCACGTCAGTTGGAAGACAACGGTTGGTGGAGCTCTCTGCTCTCGACACTCTTTTGTGAGTATTTTTTTTTTTTTGCTCTGTAACCAGTTTGCTTGTGTTGTGCATTTGATTACATAATGTGGAAAATACACGAGTTGGAGGTGTTAGTTTTGAGTTCTAGCCAAACTCTTAACTATATATCTTTTTATTAGTTAGCCAAGTATCCAACTATCGTGTAAGATGTCAAGTTTTCTAGCGATAATGGATACTTGTCGAACACAGTGTTGATCTGTTGATCCTTACTGTGCAGTTTCGGAAATAGGGCTATATTTATCAGTTAATGTTGAACTTGGCCAACTAATAAAAAAAAAAAAAAAAAAAGGCTTCGGCTAAAACACAAAGCAAANTGGCCAACTAATAAAAAAAAAAAAAAAAAAAGGCTTCGGCTAAAACACAAAGCAACTCCTCAACCTGTTTCGTGGTATTTCTTGTTTGTTTTTAAGAGATAGGAATAACAAAAGAAAGAAAACTAGAAAATTCATGCTTCTGCCTCCGTTTCTAACATGTTATTTGTTTGTTAACCAGTTAGTCTTGTTATACAAATAGCAGTCTCTTGGTAAACATTACCCTGATGGTTGTATTATTTTATCATTGCTTGGTTCCTTTCAAACTTGATGTGTGCTTTTGAATTCATTCAAGGGAGGGAAAAAATGGATATTGTAGTTGCTCATAGCCTAGGAGCTGGTGATGGGTGAAACTAAATTTTAAATTCAATACGTTGGCTTGCAATGTCATCTAAAGCCACATTGATAAATCAACCTTACCTATTATGGTCAATACAATAAAATTCTGCCTCAAGGCCCTGAACCAACATTTTGATATCGGTGTTCTTTTAGGCTGTTTTCCAACGAAATATTGATTGGATAAAGGTAATTGGGATTGAAGGTGATAAGGGAGTGAAGTAAGTAGTGTTGAGAATAAATAATTGGAATTTAGGAGCTAATTTGATGATTGTTCAAGGGTAAGTCAATATTCATTTACTATAAGAGAAAATTACTAGTTTGTTTATGGATTCAAACCCCAAGTAAAATTAATTTCTAAACCTTAAACTAAATAAATTTCATATATAAATCTAAAATCTAATTCTAAAATTTAAGAGATCAAAATTCTCCAAAAGAAAATTGTGCTAGATTAATGTTAATTGTGTGTGCTAAACTGCTAGGAACTTGATTACTTCTTCTAATTTAAAACTAAGGTCAAGTTTGTTGTTTTATTTGAATTAGATTAAAGTCTAAATATATAAATTTAAACTATATATGTTTTATTTTTTAATATCTAAGTTTAAGTGTCCGAAAACCAATATTTTTACACCTATATCTTCGTAAATGTTATTTTTACTTGTGCTTTTGTTTGACATGTTAGAAGTATTTGTAAATCAATATTTTGACAAGATTAATATCGAAATTTTAAATATTACAAAGTTTATAATTTTTTTTTGGTTACTTTACCTTAAAATATAAAAGTTTAATAAATTATATAATGAGTTAGATTTATTAAGATATTTGTGGTTGTCTGTTTGTTTTTTACTTTTTTTTTTCTTTTGAAGTTAGATGAAATTGTATGACAATTAATGCTAAGTTGAAAAAACAAACAGCTTAAAAGATGTGAATTACTTAAGTTAAGTTACATTTACACTTCAAATATAAGGGAAAAAAAAAAAAAAACACAATTCAATATATTCATAAAATACATAAGTTATGGGATTCATGCTAAAACTACTTAGACCCCAAATGACTGCGAATGGCACATTTTCATTTCATATTTTAAATGGAATTTGTTTCCTGTCTATTTTCTGTTTTCATTTCCTTATCTGACCATTACTTGGATTTATTGTTGGAGGTAGATTTCTATTCCTTGTTTAAGGTTGATTAGGAACTTTTCTTCAGTGGAATTTTGGCCTCTGTAAATAAGGGTCTTATTCAATTATGTGTAGTCATTTCTGTGTCAACGTTGTTAGCTTATACATTAGGAGTACTTAAGCTTTTTGGAAACTGATAATATTCTCCTTAATGTGATGTTAAATATTTCCCTTATGCTTTGATTTGAGTCTCTCCTTCTGTTTGATGTGTTTAAAGTTCATATGTGACTCTGGGATAATATCCTTTTCCTACCTTACCTCAGAATTACAAGAGGTAAGATCCTTCATGTTAAAGGGTCTAGTTTCACTCAGAAGCTTCTCAAAGAAATTCACCTCCTTCGATAACGAAAAACTTTTTAAGATATTAACAGTATTCTTAACTGAATCTTTTTATTCTTGTAGCATTATAAAGGCTTGAGATGCAGTTTCTGGCAGCGGTAGAATAAGTTAACCTCCATTTTAAGTTTGCATGTGCCTGATTGCTAATTCCAACCCCCAACAATACTGCTTCCAACTCCTTTGTGGACAAATAATGCAATAGGAAATTGTTGAATGTTTTTTCCTCGCTGTTATCTCATACAAAATGATGTTTTTGTCTGTGAGTGAAACAAGCTTATAATGTACTTAACTTCTCTTGTTCCTAAAGATCTTTGTTTCCATATATTATTTGAATAATGAGAAATTTTGAGGCTGAATTTGACAGGGAATTTTAGAGTCAAATGAATTAGATGCTTTTACTGACAATGATGTTTGAAGTATGACACCTTTATCCATAATGGAAATAGGCTTATCTTCCATTTTGCTAAGATATCTTTTCTGGTTAGGGTGTCAATAGAATATTATTTTTGGATTTGGTGCACATCTCATCATAAAATGATAATGAAATTGTGGACAATTTCAAGCTGGCTTAACATCCATCAGATTTGAATTTCTTCAGGTTAATAAATCATCAATTATGGTTTTTTTATGTGGGAAAGATGGCGATATTACCTCTTTCAGGATAGGGTTGAAGGCAGATGAATTTCTAATTTTACTTCTTGAGGCTGCAATAATTCTGATTAATACATGCAACTTCGATCAATTGGAAAAGATCCCAAGAATGTTATCCGAATGCACTTTTGTCTTTTTAAAAGAGCTGTGGATAAAAGTTCGCAATAAAATGGTTTGTGGTGATATTATGAGGTTCACTGAGGAGAAGCATTTTCATTTGAGTAATATTACCATTAATAGTTTGGCAGAAAGCATTTTCAAGCTTTCGATCAATGATAACAAACTCACAACACTTTCAGAATATGAGATGGTTAAAAGCAGCATTTTTGGTTCCAGCGAGGCTACTTTTGAAAATTTCATGTTAAATTACTGGGAAGTCTCACCCTTTCTTGTAAGAAGGCTCTCCAATTTTTTTATGGAAGACCATGATATTTTCAGCTCATATTTACAATCCCCAAATTCCAAAGAATCAGTTCATTCCTTTGTTTCTTCTATCCTTCAATGTCTGGTTTCTTGTCCGCCTATCACATCAGATGAATATGACATCCTTAGTTTCTTGAGGGAGGTGAGAAATAAATTTGGTTGTCCTCTCATCTATGAGCAGGATATACGGGTTTTAAAAACAGACAAGAACTCACAAAGAGAGGTACATTTCTTTCCACGAAGTTTAGACTCTTGTGATGTCAAGGCTCCTTATTTTATTTTTTCTGATAAAATTTCAAAATGCAAAGAATCGTATGAAGAGGGTTATACAATTGCTCTGCGTGGAATGGGATTTCGCTTTGGCAGTGTTGCTGCTATTGCAGCTGGTTTTGCTTCATTGTTTGGTCAACCATCGGTAGGTGCCAATTTGTATGTGACGCCACCTAACTCTCAAGGCTTGGCTTGTCACTTCGATGATCATTGTGTTTTTGTGTGCCAACTTTTGGGATCTAAGCAGTGGAAAATTTATCCTCGGCCTAACTTGCAATTACCTCGCTTGTATCATCCTCGTGATATGGTAACTGGTGTAGAGGTTGAGACTTCAATGAATGAGTGCAAACAATATTCACTGAGGGAAGGGGACATTTTATATATTCCAAGAGGTTTTCCTCATGAGGCATTTACAGATGACAGCGAACCAACTGGGTCTACTGGGTTTTCCTTGCACCTGACCCTTGGTATTGAAGTTGAACCTCCATTTGAGTAAGTAACAGAAAAAATTTAAATTACCTTGTTGCTTCTAAAAGGAAAAATTCTGTTGAGTTAATTGATTAGATTTCTTATTTTTCTCCGTGTATTAATTTCTATCATGAAAGCTTAATTCTCTAATTTCTATTTAGTTTCTTCTTTAATGTCTAAATATGTTGACTAGATACAATGTGGTTAATTTGTTCATAGTACTGTTCTGCTGATTTTTTGTGTATAACTATTTTTCTTCTGCAACTATATACTATGTTCTCTTTTGTTTGACATGTCTTTCCTTGTGAAATAATGAATTTGTGGAATACAATATAAGATATTTGAAGAGTTTAGGCATTAATATTCTGATATGTAACGGAATTTATACCTTCTTAATAATGATAGCATAAATATGAAAATTTGGCATATGAATCTTTTTTTTACATATTTAGTATCTTTGTTTATTGCTATACTACTTCGTGATAATAAATATAAGTGTAACCTGTGAAAGATGATATGCTTTCACATCTAAGCCTTGTTTTGGGAGAAGGAATTTCAATGATACATTTGAGGCAAAAAGGAGCCTGGATGAGAAGTCTAATCGTTTATAATTATTTGCAACATTGTCACTGGTAATTTCTATGTAACCTTGTATGTTACATTTCAATGTATAGGATATTCTGAATATTCCTAGAAACCATTTTGGTGTGGAAAGAGATTAGTATGATATTTTAGGTTTTGAAGGGAAAGGTGGCTGGAAGCTGGTTGCTTTTCATAATGGATAGCAGCAAAATAAAGGGGTATTGTTATTATTGTAATTGATTATTTGGTGGATATACTTGTGGAGAAACGATGAATCTTGCACTGGTTGTAATTTAAAGGTTTGGATTTCAGAGAAACAAAATGTAAGCAATTTCATGTAAATTTTAAACTAGATCTTTGGTGATAATTAAAGATAGAAATTTAATGGAAGTTAGCAAAGAAGATTTAGGATTTGGAACCTTGACAAATGAAACTAAACGTAGATTGTCTGATAAGTCAACTTAGATCAAGAATAAGACCCAATTAATTCTAAGAACAACAAATTTTAGAAAATCAAAAAATGATCAAAATACTCTCAAGTATAGAGCTCAAAATAATTGCTAAATTTAAGGCTATGAACTGCTAACTACCATGGATACTTGCCCTTGGCCCAGAAAGACTTCTTTTAAGGCATGGGAGCCTTTAGTTTAGCCTTTAGCTTTCAGGGGGTGAACATATTCTCTGAACACTCAGCATGTTGCATCAAATTTGTAATGATAAACTCTTGTAAAGCATGTGCTATGTTCCAAATTGATTAATCAGTGAGGCACTTGTTATCGTGCTTGTGTCCTGCTGACTTTATTACTATCAGTTTGGACCCCAGCAGTTATGTTTTATTTATAAGATTATCAGGTTCATTGTTCCTCAGAAATAAAGTGTGCTTTGAATTATTGAGATAATTAATGATTTTTTGGTTTGATTATTCGATGAGAAGATTACTGGATTGGCCAGAGAATTACAACCTTAACTGGGAAAACTTATGAACAACCAATGTTGTCGGAGAGAGAGAGTCTGGATCTGCTGGATTACAAAACCTTAGAATGACAACATTTGAACCAATCTTGTCCTTTAATATTCATGATGATATCCAAATAAACATAATTATATAATCTTGAGCATTTTCTATTCGTATATAGTATGGTTAAAAATTGAATGCTATTATAAATGAGATCATTTTTCTTTTATTTATTCGTTTTTTATGCAGCATGTGCTGTTCTTCCTTTTTGATGCTTAACTACTCTACCCCTATAAAGTTTCTTTAAACTTTATTATCTTAGTTTGTAGACTTTTATTCACATTTCTACTTTATATTGTAGTTTCACTTTTCAATCCTAGAAAGGCTTGTTTTGATTGTTGCTGATGCATATTAAGCTCATCACATTGCTTTCCTCATTTTTTTCTTCTTAGTTTGGATGATGAAAATCACACAAAGAATGGAAAGGGGAGAAAATTCTGACCAAAATTTAGGGGGAAATCAATGTTTATTTTCAATAAAATCCTAAGCAAAGTCTGAAAGCAATAATATCCATGGCCCTTATTTAAAGTTCCAGAGTCTCAAGTAGATAAGGAAATAAATTTCAACCATATGTAAGAGATACTAGTTCAGCTCATATAAGGAAATGAATCCTAAGAAAATAGGAAAAATCACAAATCTAAAATCCCAATGATGTTCTACATCATTGGAAAATGTTTTGATTACTGAGACTAATATTTTTTTAGAACATGAAAACTCAGCAATGCATGTGCACTGACCCATGTTGTTGACAGAATTATAAGTATAGACATTGTTGTCTGTGGGACAGAGAGACAGAGGTTTTGGGCTATTGTCCATGGAAAAGCTGACATGTAGGAATATATTTCGTGGTCCTGATAAAATAGATAACAGAAGTCTTTAGTATTCTATTACAAGTAAATTTGAGCAATTAAATTATGTATCCCAACTTTCTATAAATAGTGAATGCGCTGTAATTAGTAATGAAATTTACTTAATTATTAGCGCCATTGAACTTTAGTCCTCCTGTAGAAGAGGAAAAGAATAATAATAATCAAATAAGAATGAAAATACTAGATGATTTATGTGTGGTCTTTGTTCTTCACAAAAATGACTGTTATAATATTACCTGAGCATGTTCTAGGTTCAAGCATTTGGTTTTCACGTCAACTTTAAACATGGTCTAAAGTGAAACAGAATCTTGTAAATGTCTGAAATATATTCGTTTTAATGAAAACAGTGGATCTTAAAAAATTCAGAATGTTGATTGTTTTCTCACAACATGTGAAGTAAATGATGAAATAATAAACTTTTAGAAGTTTTAAGTGAAATAGTCAGCTGAAGATTCTCTGTTTCTCACATTCTTCTTGGTGTCTATTGCTTGAAAACAGGTGGGAGGGATTTGCTCATGTTGCACTCTTTTCTTGGAACCAAGCCCAAAAACATCATGATTCTGTTGAATCTCTATCTGGAATTTTTAATCTCATGTCTGTTAGTCTGTTGCATATTGTTATTTCACTAATTGGAGATTCTGACCCTACCTTTCAAAAGGCTTGCCTGGTTGCTGCTGTTTCTTCGCCATCAGGTAGCAATGAATGGCTTTATCTTAACCAGAAAACCATTTTCAGCCGCTTGATTGATAAAATTAGTGTGGAGTCAAGGTTCTTGGAGGTGCTCAGTACTATTGAGGTGGATATTCAAGAGAACATAGATCCCTTCCAACGGATTAGGTGGCTCCAGTCCCTTGATTTGAAGAACAAAACTGTTGGAGGGCATGATTGGAACATACCTTTTACAGGATTTGAAACCATGTTCCCTTTGTATCTCCAGCACAAAGATGTGGCAGAAGTGGCGTTCATGCAGGTTAAATCTAAATTTTGTACTGAGGTCTTGTATGAGGATGTTATTGATAACTATAAAATGCTACTTGAAAAGTACAAGAAGACCAGAAAAGAATACATGAATGGAATGCTTGCACTGCACTGTAATTGACCATAACCATATATTCTTACCTATAAAGAAATAAAAAGTAAAAAGATGGAAGAAAATACTATATTGAGTTTTTCATTATATTAATCTATTGTATCCATTGCTTATTGATTCCATTTGTGTTGTTTAAGTTACATCTCGGATAATTATGTTTTTCTTAGTTTCTGAGGTGAAGTTTGTTTGGCATTAACATATTGCTGAAAACTATTTGTTTGTCATTTAGGTTTTTCTTAATAAAAATGAAATGCATTGATATTGCTTTTTGGTATAATTAGAAGATTATTCATACTAGGTTATCATGAAACTAATATGTTCATATGCTAGCATTTGGAAACCGTAATGATAACATTGTAAGCACTAGTTTGCTTATACCAAACCTTTTAGAGAGAAAATATAAGAACAAAAGAACATTCTACGGTTGAAAAGTATTATCTTCTTCATCCACCAGAAAACTTGAAAAGTTCTCTATGGTTTAGGATGTTTTGGAGTTGGAGTGGGATGAGTTGTGACTCCATGATAGTCGATGTGGTAAACAATATCTCCCAAGTTATCAGTGCTGGTTTCATACTTTACTGCCATGGAGGTATCTTGAACGCTCTTTTGTTCAGTCTTATCATCAATGTCCTGCATGTAAAACAATTGCACTCAGGAACTCTGCACTCTGGGCATATAAGGTTAAAGATGAAGCTCTTATGACTTGTATAAAAGCTGCTGAAGGATTTGTATGGATATATTGGTTTCATGTTACACATACCTGGGTCTTCTGGCATGGGGCTTTGTGGTTTGGTGATGACACTAGCTCTTGCAATTCTGTAACAAATCTCCTTCCGGGGTAGAAAGTGGAAGAGGCAGATGATGAGGCAATTTTTGGGGAAAGGAAATACAGATTAATTGTGAGCAGACAGAAGAAAACGTAATCCAAAGATTTCATTATTTATATTTGAAAGAGAAACTTTCAATCCTTTGAATGGAAATTGATCTCAAGATATATATATATATATATATATGCACTAGAGCTTTGCAATGCAATTGATTGATTGAGAGAGGGGCAGACGCAGAGAGAGAGAGAGAGAGTCAATTATTGAGGGACAGGGGAAATGTCTCAGCCCATGCCTATCCGAGAATTAGATTTGACTCATTTTTGGCATTTCTCTACTATTTTTTTTTCCCCAAAAATAATTGGTGGAGTTTTGATACTCTTCTATATTCTAGTTTTTAAGGGCTTCACCAAGATATTGTTTTAGGTCAAATATATTGAACATGCACCCATAGGCTCAAGTTTATAAATGCTAACGTGTTTGATTGTATTATTATAGTTTCAGAGTAAATTGACTTTACGGTGTGAGTTTAAATTTTCTATCGTGTCGATTAAAAAAATATGGTTAATAATTATGTTTGCCCTATATGTGGGATAAATACATAGACACCCTCAACATTTAGATAAAGTACAAACTCCCTCCAAATTTTGAGAAAGTAACATAGACACCTGCAAAGTTTGGTTAAAGTAACATAAACACTTCTAGATTCTTTTTTAAGACTTTTTTTATCCTTATTTGTCTTATTCAAAAGTTAACAAAATAATAAAAGGTCCCAAATAAGTTTTATTAATCACACAAAATCCTAACATATTTCATTAATCATCATAAAACTGCTGATACAAAAATTTAATATATACACATATATTATAGTTTTATTTTTTAAACAATTTAAAAATAATAAATTTTCGTTAAAATTTTAAAATATTGAACGAATATATTTTTTATATATTTAATAGTAATATAATGAATCTAAAAAAATAAGATACATATTTTTTTAGGAAAAGTGAAAAATCACCTCAATGAAGATAATA
>JANKKB010027475.1:0-10931 GCA_026225775.1 Bursera palmeri | reverse complement strand
ATACCAAAGCCCAAGTCTAGAATTTTTCATATGGCAGTGATTCTAGGACATAGAATGAAAGGGTTAGTGGCCATCATTCTCAAAGAAATAAACAGATACTGCATTGGAATTAGTTAGTTTTTAATTTTCTTTTCATAGGTACATTAAACTAAAATAAGTGCAAAGGGGAACCAGCTAGTAAGTATATGCCAAGCGCAGAAGAGGGGCCCAAGGGCTAAAATAACAGTAAAAGCAAATGGAAAGAAAGACAACCACCAAATCTCCTACAACGATATGTAGATAGTTTACAATGAGAAAGACCTTTACCTTGTAGACATTCTCAAAGCCATCGTCATTTCCTTCAATGATGAACGTTTTAACTGGTATTCTTCCAGGAGGTAAGTCAGTTATCTGTTATTGCAGAAAGCAAATAATGTCCCTTAGAAGGCAAAAACTAAGTCAATTATGAATAATAAGGACTTAAAAATCAGATTTCTCGGCCAATTTTACTCATCAAAAGGGCATCAAACGTCTTGTTGAACCCTCAGCTGAAGGGAAGTTCCAATCTCCAAAACCTCCATCTGGTCTACTGAGTTATTATCTCTAAATTAAGTTCTAAAAAATGTTACATATCCAGTCTAAATAACTAAACTCTTGCCACCAAAAGGTTATACAACCTTATAAAGTGAATTCAAGTCCATAAGCCAACTGAACAAGATGGGAACTACAGAGGTTCCCCCAGAACCATAAAACAGCAAAGTGCACATACTTGTGTCAGGGACATATCCCCATATAAAGCAAGGGCAAGTGTCCTCGGGATAGGAGTGGCTGTCATGGCAAGAACATGAGGGGCCATGTACACATCACCATTTGAAGACCCATCTGAATTAGCCATTTCCAATCTTGAACTTGTAGATGTATAATATAACTGAAGAATATAGGTATCTCAATCAACTCATCTTACAAAATGAAACTAAAAAATAGAAGTAAATATAAGTTTCAAGGATTAAAGCAATAATTTCTGCTGAATATAAGTGATCTATAAGATCTAGTTCAACAAATTAGAGATGTTAAGAAATCAATTGACCTAAAAGTTTAAGTTTATAGAACAATAGTATTTAAGCTTTAACAAGCACTCTCACATGTACATACACGTGGACAAAATACAACTCATTATTACTACTTAATTAACACAATGGAGGGATCCAAACACAACATAACTTCTCAATTTGATTTAACTAAAACAATAGATTTGAATACAAGACTACTTGGTCAACTTAGCTCTGAGAACATGTTAATTTAAGGACCCTAAAAATGGTATTTAGGCACTAAAAAGAGGTACAAAGAACACCTTCTGAGAACACTCACTAAACATATATCGACAAATGTTGTTGATCAGAATTTATGCATTCCATTTTCTAGAATGAAGATATGGCAGCATTTTGTTGTATATAAAAGCTCATTGTTATATTTATCTAAAGCCAGCTAAGATCTAATTTTATTGGTGAAAATCTTGGACACTTTGGTGAGAATTGACAATTTGGAAAATTCTCATAGAAATATATATAAAGATATAGATCAATAAAATAATGAATGAGATTAGAAACCATTTCATGATAATCACAACATAAGGACAAAGGCTACTTCAATACCAGAAAGAACAATTCAAAAGCATATCATAGTGTAAAGTAAGCAGTTTCAGATTATTGTGTTCCCTTTATATTCTATTTTTGAAATAATAACCATAGAATGATGATTTATTTGCATGGTCTTGTGAACAAAAATTAAGATAACAATATTGCTATATCCTAGTCAAAGTCAGACAAGATCAGAGTACAAAATCAGTACTAGAACTGGTGGAGATGAGAATGATTGTTTTACATCCCACTGAGCCTAATGTAATATTGATGATAATTTAGTTCGGATTAAAATCACAGTAAGGGAGAAATGGAAGAATATCTTAAAAACAATAACAACCTAGGGCCTTTTTTAGAGTAGTCAGCCTAAAAAGAAAAAGTGCTACAAATGCACAAAATTACAAAGAATAAATCTGCAGAAAGACAACTCTGAAACATCAGCAAAGACTAATCAACCAACCAATTACAAAGAATCACATCACTATACATTTTGCACATGAGATGGAGTAAAACCCACTACTAAACAACAACAAACATGCAGAAATGCTGTACTATAGAAGAATTGTTGAATGAGATCATATAGCTCATTAGACAGTTTCAACAAAGAATCAGAAGTCATCTGAGGCCGAAAAATGCAGACAACCTTACTGTTAAATCTTCCTCTCTGGATCACACCAAAGCGCTGTTGCTCATCTACAACAGCAAGGCGTAAAGCAGAAAACTCAATATTTTCAGCTATCAGACTATGTGTTCCAATGACCAAAGAGACATCTCCTGTTTGTAGATCCTGTACCCAACCCATAAGCTCGGTGATAAAAATCTGAAAATAATTATCCTTAAAGTAAATAATCTGGACAATAACACAAACCTTACGAATCATCCGGGATTGTTTTAGTGGGGTTGAACCTGTTAGTAAAGCAATTGAAGGTTTGCACTTGTCATGCTCCATAATCTCTAGCAAATTAAGCAAGTGTTCATAATGCTGGATTGCAAGCAACTCAGTTGGAACCATAAAAGCTGCCTGCAGAAGAAACAAAGTGGTCTGACCATAATTGTGTGCTACATATTAAACTAATATATGAAGGATCAAAATTTAATCACAAGATCTTAAATATGGTAATCCATTAGAAGGCCAATGATGTTCACATTATACACACACACACGCAAAAATTTAAATAAATAAATAAAAATAAGAAAGAAGAGTTAAGGAAACAAATGCTACAAAACATGCAGGAAAAATTTAAAAGTTACTGAAACAATAAAAATTACAAAGAAATTTACAGTGACCAACCTGATAACCAGAGCCAATAACCTCCATGCAAGCCAAAAATGCTACCACCGTTTTCCCACACCCAACATCACCCTGAAAAGAATCATTAACATATTAGCAGACAAAGCATATTCCATTACGGTCACAGAAAAATACTGTTTCAGCTTAACACTTACATTAGATTGTATTTCATTCTTTCCATTGAATACAACAGTAGATTTTCAGTTTTCTTCAAAGGCATGAAAAGGATGCTTCAAGGCTCATGTCACCATTGGGCAGCCAATCGGAAAATTGACTGTTCAAGCTCATGTCTTCTTTTATTTTCTTTCTTTTAAGGTTGTACCTAGCCATTTAACTTTTATTTGCCCTCTTTCTTAATCCCAAGAATCTGGGATTTCATTTTATTTCAGCATGAATTCTAGTGATGGTAGACATTATAATAATTAAACAACAGAAGTATTCAAGTAATTATAGACCTGCAAAAGCCGATTCATAGGGACTGGCTGCTTGAGGTCCCAAATAATTTCTGAAATGGCACTTAGTTGACTAGAAGTAAGGGAATAAGGAAGAGCTTTCAGAAATTTCTTGGTGAGACTGGACCATTCCTCAATATAAGCGGCATTTAGTTTAGGTTTTCTGTACTTCTCCAGCAACCCATCTTTCTCTATTTCAGTACCAAGACCTTCAAGCATTTGGAATAATCGTCCCAACTGAAGCAAAAGATAGTCAATTTATTTTTAATAAGAGTCTATACACGACAAATAAATGGTAACAAAAGCATAAATAAAAGTCGGCAGAAACTTTTTAATGGCAAACTGATGTTATGCCAAAGCAACAGGATTTACTGTCAAACTCAAAAATAATGAAAATAACATTAGGTAAAGTGCAAACAGTGGTTCATAAATGAAGTCTCAATAATATTAAAACCATGCTCATCAGAAATTAAATCCTTTAGAAAATCAGATAAATTGAAATGCCTATGACCAAAATGTTAGTAAGTGTAGAAGAGTTGAAATGCTGAGAAGCTCTGAAATGCTACCCCCATAAATTAAATGTTCACTATATGATTGTAATTATTAGAATTCAGACCTTTAATATTTAAATTTAAATTCTAATAGAAGACAAGTCAACTGAAACTTAAATTTAGATAACACTGAATCACAAAAATGAATGCATTTAACCCATTAAGTAGATATTTAGAATTTCTTCCATATGGATGATTAAACATTAACAATTAACAGCTATAGTGAACAGAACGCTGAATGAGATGATATTATAGTCAGAAAGTTCCATCTACTTAAAAACAGATAGACTAAAAAAGCATCGCCAAAGAAAATGCTATATTATAATGTTTTCACATGGAAGACTTTAATTCAATTTAGACTCAAATCTTGACTCTGCTGACTATTGGCAAAACTAAGAAATACAAAATAAAATAATGAGGTTTCACATTATCCTAGGTGTAAACCAAATAAATATGAAAAATATGTTAAATTAACAAAGAGAACAAATTAACAAAGTACAAAGTAGCAAATATATTGACAACAAGATGGTTTAGTCTTTTGTACACATTGTTTAAAAAATAATTTTGAAGGTCATTAGCGAATACAAACAAACCATTATCATGAAAATTACAAGAAAATATTTTTAAAAAAACTTATCAAACATGCGTTATTGGAAAGAAAAGGATTTCTGTAACCAAAAAAGGAAATTGAATGAGAGTCCATAATGAGCAATGAGTACCAGAATCAATATGAAACTATGACATCAAGTTAATCAACAATAAAAAGCAAACAATGATCACCTGCAGGTAGAAGAACTCATCAAATATAAGCCTTTTCCGAGCTAAATCAGCATCATCTATATGCTTTGGCTGGTGAATCCCAATATATGCCTACATGGTTAACAAAATCTCTTATCTCTCAACTGAAAAAGTAATCAGATATGAAAAGAAACAATTTCAATACATAAAAAAATAATAATAATAATAATAAAATATAAAATATAAAATTATGGTTCACACAGATGTATATACAGATAATGCATGATTAAAAATAATTTTTCTGTGTGCATTGAATTTTACAAGAAATATTCAGAACCAGGCAGCTAATCCATACTCCTAGTAATTATAGAGCAAATCATTTTTTTAAAAAAAAAAAAAAAATCTGTATGAGCACTATTAGTACATGTACCTCTCGCCCAGCTCATCCACTCAGAAAAGTGGCATAACACCAGAACTCAAATAGTCTTTCTTTTATGAGAACTTGGACTCAAGACAAGTCCAGCTTGAATACCAAGGTCACTAACCAACCGTAGAAGAGGATACTTTTAACATTAAAATTCTTGCAAGTTCAAATAATTGAACCTAGAAAAGTTTGGTTCATCTAGAGTCAGATGTCATATGCACAAAGATGCAATTCTGCTTGAAAGTTTGCTACCAAACTTCATAATGTGAATAAACAAGATATTCAACCCACAAGTAGAAGAGGAGTTTATTTGTGCGCAAACCATGTTTGATTATATGATTAAAGATGAAAGATCTGACAAGCACGCACAAACTAACTTCCATTGGAGAAGCTTGTTCTGTTATAATTTTGTCAATGTCATGATAATGGCAGTGATAATTGTACTTGTTCTTAAATATAAACAATTAAAAAATTTTCACTCATGGTACAGATCCAAACTCAAAGGACATGACTTTACCAAAAGACACCATCCTATGCAGAAGAAATTTGTTTAAACCTTTTTCCAATATATTTTACTTTGAGAACAATTCAAAATAAGATGAGTATGTAAAACAAAATCCTCCATTAGATCTAATCACACTAAGCATCATTCACTTTAAAATACAACTAATATGAGCAGTTTGACCATTGATTTTATGATTGTAATGTTGGAGGTGGTAGTAATAACAGTGAGAAATAATACTATAAAGCCCACAAAAAAGAATTCTCCTATACAAGATAAATAAATCAATAAAAATAGAATAAAGTAAATATTTTCTTTCTACCAAACCCAAACATAACATAATGTAAAAAAACCTCAATTCAATCATAATTATTTTACTTGAGAAACATCTCAAGCACATCCTTATACTAGACAAGAACTTTATCATCATATATTTCACTAATTTTGAAGATTAAATATGACAACTTTATACCTTTTTGAGAAAGGGATTTTTACAAAAGATAAAATTAGATTATCCAGTTTCCACAATACTTAATTTTTCGTAATCTATTTAAATGTAAGAATTCTTTTTGTTAAAAAATATAGATCACAAATTTTTAACCTATAGTGAATAACGGAAGGTGTAACCATAGCTGATCTCCAATAAAAATTGCTCTAACCCCCAACACATCCCCTACAATTCAAAAATATTTCTCATTTTCCCTACCATCTGGAATTCCATAATGGCAGTTAATGTGATAAACATTAATTACGAACAACAATATACTTACCTCTTTCTACAAAAACATGTACCTCACTATAATAATAAAAGAAGACTAATAATAACATAATAAACAGCAAAAGAAAAAATAGCATTTCAAAGCCATTAATGAAATGGCTCTATGGTATTAAATTTCTTTAATTTTTTTTTAATAAATAAGAAATTTTACATATTTTGGAATTATATAATTTTTACCAGAGAATCTAGTTTTTTTCGCTGATATAACCAGAATAATTATGATACTTCCACAAGTGTCCATTTAAAAAAAGTAGAGATCAAGGTCATTATGTAGCAAGATGGTCGTATCTTCCGTACTTCACTCTCATTTGTGGTTAGACCAATTTAAATAGTTTAAATCATTTCTTAATCCAGTCATAAGGTCAGCTACTAAAAGAGTGATTCAACATTGATTTGTCACTAAATGCTGATACCAAATGGTAGATCTATTTGTAATTGAGAACCTCTATAACTTATTTAATAGATGCAATCATCTAAATCACCAAGAATTTACAATCAAGATACCATACTATCTATTAACCTTTTCAAATTCGACATGCAACAAACAACCAAAACAAATATCTATTTTATTTTTGTTTATGTTTAGTATCTTGACCTCTGAAACCCATATAATACTTACGCTAATTGAGAGAAGAGAAAAATGAAAGTGTTTTTTTTATCTTTGAACAATACTACATGCGTATTTATACACTTTACAATATCTAAAGAAAAGGAAAGAAATAAATTCTAATCAATCCTAGAAATCAAATCCATTAATCAAGGAGCAATCAAAGCGCTGTCAATAGGGGTGGGCACGGGTCGGGTCGGGTCGGGTCTCGCCCAACCCGACGGGTCGGAAAAATTGGACCCGAAATCTGGTTTTGACAAAAATGAACCCAGCAGGTCGGGTTTAATCGGGTCTGGTCGGATTTCGGGTTAGCAAAAAAACATTTGATTTACTGATTCGGGTGGCGTTTGGAGCAGGTTCGGGTCGGGTTCAATAAAGTAAAACTATCAATAAGTAAATACTTGTACAACACAGACCTAAAATGAGTTGTAGCACRCTGGTAAAGTTGCATAAAAGATTACAAATTTTAGGTGGGGGGTTCAAATCCCACCATTCCAGATTTTGTCAAATATTAAAAATGTATATTATGTAATAAATATATAATTTTACACAAATAACTATAAGGTGCTTGTAGCCCAGTGACTGTGTCACAAAATGTTTCATTAGAGGTCCTGAGTTCGAATGTTGTACATCTCCAAAAATTTTGTGAATTAATTTAACACCGGTCGGGTCGGGTCGGGTTTTCGGGTCTAACCCATGAACCCGACTGTGACCCGAAACCCGACGAGTCCAGAAAAGATGACCCGAATTCGGGTTTTCAAAAGCAATGACCTGATTAAAACCCGACGGGTCGGGTAATTTTGCCCAACCCTAGCTGTCAAAGAGTAATTTAAGCAGAAAATATTGACATTCCAACACTAATGAACCAGAATTACCAACCTCAAACCATAGAAAATGAGCTAAGATACTAGAGGAGCACATCTATGCTTCCAAACAAAACAAAAATTTAAGCATATTCAAAAATTAAAAAAGTATGTTTACCAGTTAGCTTTCCTGTCCCTTTTTTCTTTTTTTAATATCTTAGTGGATATCCAGTCCAATGATGAATCTTACTCATCACTTTTCGTTAAAGGAATACGATAGTTTCTTATCACCAAAAAAAAAAATAATAATAATAAGAAGCTTAGCTGACATCTCTTTAAACGAAAATTAGTGAGATTTGGTTGGATGGGATAAGGGTGCAAACAAAAGGTAGAAAGTCGGAATAGAATGTGATATAGAACTTTTGCATATTCTCCCAAAACATATAGTGCAACAATTCTATGTTCACCAATCTATTTTACCATCAAATTAACTTCAAAATCATGGCATAAAACAATCTACCTTTGAACATTATTATAGTTGAGAAGAAATTTTCAATGAGATGAGATAAGATTAGCCACAGCTTTTTCTATCATTTTTAAAATTGAAAGTCAACCTTAACCCAAAAAGAGACATTTCATTGCATATGACCAAACATGACCACAATTTAAAAATGGCATCATGGCATTTCATGCTCCACCCTCACCATAAAAGAAATGAAAGCAGAGTCACTTACATCATAGAGACACAAAAGTCCAAACTCCTGAGTGATTTCTTTAGGAATGGGGTCAAAATTGACTGGCAACACTTGCAAAGCTCTGGAAGAATTAAAAAAAGATATAATTTTTAAATGAGTACATATCATCAAACATAGAAAACTACTCCCATACTTGACGGATATTAAATAAATGCAGCAGTCAAAAGACTTAGAGAAAATACAAAAAAAAAAAAAAAAAAATTGCCAAGTATTGAGGGGCTTGATGAGAAAAAACAATATTTTGAAAATTTTAGATACCCTAGCCAAATTCAGTGTCAAATACCAAATATACCCCCATTTCCCCAAATGTAGACATAAGACTCGAAAACTCAACGCACTGCTCGATAACTCGATATCTTGCTACACTTGTTTAACACTGCTCAACAATATTAGCAAACCAAACCTTTCATACAGGTCGACACTTGGTTAGGTCATAAAAAACAATAGTATTTCTCAAAAGAGGTCCCAAGAGTTAGCTATTTTTTCGCTTTCCCAGCAACTTACTCCCATTGCATACTATAAAAAATATATTTACAGATGAAAAACAAATCAGGTCAAGTTTCCTGTACAACTACACCAAACAACCAATACATCAAATATCTTAAGTTGGTAAGGCTGAATGCATAAATAAACTGAGATATCCAAACCCAAAAATAGAGTAGGATTCAGCTGTTTAATACAACTATATAATCAACTAACTTTGCCAACCAATTTTTTCATTGAATAAGGGGGCTAGATGATTTGAACCATTGACTAATCTTGCTGACTTGCTCCTCTTCCATACCATACTAAGGGGTTGTATTTTTATCAGAAAACCATTTTGGACCATTAGGTCTACTGGTAAAAATGTTCACATAGACTTGGAAGATTTTCGGAAATGCAGGAAAACAAACTTCTAAGTTCTAATAAAAAGAAGCAAGCTGCACAATCTACAGTAATATCCAAAAAATGAAGCAGCACCATCATAATAGACATAGTAATTCATTAAACCAATCCCACACAAACCGGCCACTAGTTAATGCAAAAACAGAAATCTTTGAAGTTGAAGAACTTCCATACAAATGAAGAGAAAAGATAAAGGAAAAACGAAAAAGAGAAGAATCTTGTATCGCAGAAAGGATTCCAACTAAAGGTTAATTAGAAAAAAAAATGTAGCTCAACAAGATAAAATGCTACAAAAAAGCTAGCTTTTATTGAATGCTAACATAAAATATCTTTGATTCAAAAAGAAAAATAAAATAATAAATTCCAAAATCATTTTTATCTAAAAGAGACAAATTTCCATGAAATTGCATTTCAAACTATTAATACAGTTTTAAGGAACAAACCTTGCTATAGTGTCCCTAAGAAAATCTGGATTTAGGCCTCGTTTTGATGGGTATATTGGATATGGTCTGCCTTTTGAACAAACCAATAAATCATCTTCACCTTCCAGCACATCGATATTATACTCCCTCATTTCATAGTGATCTTTCGACCCCATAGTCCTCACCTAGATTGAAAGTACAACATCTTCATATATACAAGTCTTGAGCGAAATATAGTCAACAGATATTAATGGGATCACCTGAGCATTAACAAGGTACCTCAACAACAGATGCTGATACCAATCAGACCACATTAAAAACCAAAGAGAACAGCCAACAATATTGAAACCAGAAATCTTACCTTACCACTAACACACACAAAATCTCCTACTTTATGCTTTGCCTCAACGCTTCTAAGGAAAGGTAGATTTGTAAAACGAGTGCCCCGAAAGAATTTTTTGAGATGCAAATAAATTGTCTTCTTTCCTCCACTAACAATATCATCAACCATTTCTTCGGAAGTCGACTTGCTGCCAGCAATCTCACAACCAACAACCACCTCAAGAAATGAAAAGGAACAGCCTGCTCTCACTCCCCTGCAGAAGAAATGGTAAATATAATCATACATCTGACCAATTTTATGATCCACAACTAAAAATCACAACAGTTGCTAAATCCAAAAGCAAACAATTTACATATACATAGTACACGTTAACATATGCTTATAAGAGAGCATCTGATTCTTTAAGTAAAGAGAAAAAGGGAAAAGTATACAAATACTACATAAACAAAATTAGATATCTGATATCTAATCTTTTTAAGGTAGATGTCCTAAGAGTGACAATGTGTTTAACACAATAAGAATAGTATATAACATATAAAGACAAAATAATCAATAATGATATTAAGGTTAAAGAAGTCACACTTTATATAAAAAACAATGTAGAACACAAGCTAAAGCTTCTCCTAGCAAGTACACTAATCCTTGCAGATCTCATGATTTCTATTTATTGGGTTAATAAAAATAAAAAATAAAAAATAAAAACTACTTACCAATTCCTGTAAGCATGAAATTTTGTATAGGGTATAAACAATAATAATAGATGA
>JANKKB010027474.1:0-10931 GCA_026225775.1 Bursera palmeri | reverse complement strand
TGCTACGCTCTATCGTGCCTCGGCCTGCATTTGTGGTTACCAAGTTAATTCAGTCTGGAGCTATTATTTTGGGAAAGGCTAGCATGACTGAGTGGGCTGCATTTAGGGGTACTCCCAGTGGCTGGTGTGCTAGAAGTGGCCAAGGAAAGGTCAGTTTGTCAGTGGATGATGGTTTTAGTTATTAGTTCAATAAATTGATCAAAGCAAATGATTATATGTAGATTATACTCAAAAGGAAATTTGCCAGAAACAGTAACCAGATTTTGAGTAGAGTAAGATTAAGATACAGTAGTTTTAGTTTCTGCTTTGATGGGATAATGCTCTATTTAATTGTTTTTGCACGAATCGTTAAGTTTTCTGTCAAATTCTATTTTATATATTCTAGACAGAAATTGACAAGATGTGTATTCAGAATCCTTATCTTCTAGGGGCAGATCCTTGTGGGTCAAGTAGTGGATCAGCAATATCAGTGGCAGCAAATATGGCAGCAGTGTCACTAGGGACTGAGACTTCTGGCTCCATTTTATGCCCATCTAGTGCTAACTCAGTTGTGGGAATCAAACCAACCGTTGGTCTCACCAGCCGAGATGGCGTTGTCCCAATCTCCCCTAGACAGGACACTGTTGGGTAAGTGATATTATAAAATTTATCCACATCAAAATCTTAGATGGTCTTTGATATATGAACCATTGCAATGATCTTTTAAATTAAATAGTAACTTGATATCGAACTTCCACTTGGGTCTAAGAATCCGAGTTTGGTTATGGATTATTATATCACAATCTGCATAGCCGTTTTTTTTGTCTTTATTTCTTAGTAGCGTATAATAAGCATAATTCAGGCAAATAAACTTTCTTCATAAAGCTCTTTGCTCTTTTTTTGCTTAAATTTATTGCTCTTTACATTCTTAAAAAACAAAAACTAACTAAAGAAAGACTTCTGTCATGTTGAATTAGTTCAGGCCCATTTGTCGGACTGTAACAGATGCAGTTTATGTTCTTGATGGGATCGTAGGCTTTGATCATAATGATAGAGCAACAAGTGAAGCATCAAAGTACATCCCTCGTGGTGGCTACAAACAGTTTCTCAAGCCTCATGGACTCTTCAGGAAGAGACTGGGGATAGCGAGGAATCTGTTCGTTACCATTGTTAATGGCTCAGAAGTTAGTAAAGCTTTAGAGCACCATATACAGACATTAAGGTAGAACACAGGCCATTCCAACAAATTGTTATATTTGTCACAAGCTCGGCAGTCTTAAACTAATTATAACAAAATGTTGATTTTTTTGCAAGTTAAGACATCAAGGTGCAATTTTGTTGGACAATCTGAAAATAGCCAACTTTGATGGTATCATTGATGCTATTGCAAGGGGCGAACAATTAGCATTGGCAGCTGAATTCAAAATAGCCTTGAATGCATACCTGAAGGGACTAATTGCTTCCCCAGTGAGATCATTGGCAGATGTTATAGCATTCAACAAGAAATTTTCAAAATTGGTAAGTAAATGACCATACATTCTCTCCATTTATACATTGTTAAACATTTACTTGACATGTACAAAGTTCAAACTTGATGGTACCTATTAATGGGCATACAGGAAAAGTTAAAGGAATATGGGCAATCTGGTTTTGAAGAAGCGCAGGCCACAAATGGAATTGACAATAAAGTGAAAGCGGCATTGTTGAACGCAACAAAAGCTTCAAGAGATGGTTTTGAGAAGTTGATCAAGGAGAACAAGTTAGATGCACTGGTAACACCTGATCTATTTATTGTTGAGTTTCTTGCTATTGGTGGACTCCCGGGAATCACGGTCCCCGCTGGATATTATGGGAAGGGTGATCCTTTTGGCCTCTTCTTTGGGGGTTTAAAGGGCTCAGAACCAAAGCTTATAGAGATTGCATATGGCTTCGAGCAGGCTACCAAGATTAGGAAGCCGCCTTCGTTCAAACATTGAAGCTTTATTATAAGAATGATAGACATGTCCACCATGAGCTCCCGGATCCTATACTGTAGAAGGTGAAAACATAACCTATTGTAATAACTGGTGGTAAAGAAGCTATTCATCAGTGTGTTATTTCCGCGGACCCTGTCAATGGCTACGGGCTATTGCATTAAGTCTCCAATGCATATAATGTTATTCAGAGTACAGTGAGAAGAGAAAAAAAAAAAAGGAATCCAAATGTTAAACTTAGGGTTCTAATAGACTATAGATAATGAAATTACTATTTGCAATAGAGTGTAAGGTTCATTTGAGTCCTGAGAGAAATGGGTTAAAATTTTGAGTAGGCTAACGGTTGGTATTAATTCTCTATCGTATTATAATGTGTTTATTTTTTTAACATAATTTTTTTTTGTCGTCTAACTAATTTGTCAATCTATCTGTATATAAGGGCTTTTATGGTCCAAACCGTCGCACAAGGACTTTACAAGCTAATAGTTCGTCATAACTTACCCCTCAAATTCAAAATAGTATATGAGTTTTAACCGTACAGTGTATGTATATTAAAATCTTGATATTTATTTTTAACTTTTGACCGTGTTTGACCATTAAAATCTTAATAATATCTTTCACCATGATATATGAGTGGACCATTTTATTCCTTAAACTTACTAACATTTATATTTATATCGTAAAATTCATACTCGCTTCTTAACTCTCGTGAAACACGTGTGTGAAAGATATAAGTGGCTTCTTCATGCTTGCTATCTTTCATCACGATATGAGTGGCCCATTTTATTCCGCAAACTACTAACATTTATATTTTTATACAAAAATTGCTACTCGCTTTTCTGCTCTCTCGTGGAACACATATGCATATTTCCATCTTCACTTCTGTTAGGCCAAGAAGCCACTGCCATTTGTCTCTGAGCACCCTCTATGCAGTTCTACGAGATTCCAAGAAAGTGAAAATGGTTTTGGAATTCACAAAAGGAACTCTGTTAGCCAGTTCACCAGTGCACTGTGGACTTTATAAAAAGTAATTAAAAAAAAAAAGTAACCTTTTGTCTAAAAGCAATCCTCGTGTTAAAACTTAATTTTTATATCGTCTAAACAAGCATAGAAATTGAAGTCCAATTATGTGTTCCCTGTTGATTGTATGAGCCATCTTTCCCTGCAATCACAGCTGAACAATGGCAGCCAATGCTTCAGCAGTGAGCTTTTCTCTTTTGATACTTATGGCACTATTGTCATCAGGATCACTCACCACCGTCAGAAGTGCATTCTCAATAAAAGAAGCAACCATAGACGACCTCCAGCTCGCTTTCAAGCAAAACCAACTCACTTCCAGGCAATTAGTTGATTTCTACCTTGGAGAAATCCGCAGACTCAACCCGGTCCTCAGAGGGGTGATTGAGCTGAACCCAGATGCATTACAGCTTGCTGAAAAGGCTGACCAAGAGCGTAAAGCTGGAGCACCAAGGTCAAAGCTTGCTTTGCAAGGTATTCCCATTTTGCTCAAGGACAATATAGCAACCAAAGATAAGATGAACGCCACAGTTGGCTCATTCGCGCTGCTAGTGTGACATTCCACGTCCCTTGAAAATGATAAATTTAGATATGTTAAATACCGTGTGAGTTCCTTAAACTGTTGGAGGCCTTTTGGGTTGGAAAATCCAATAATGACCAACTGTGTGTCCAAAGTGAATAATATCATTAAACTGTTAAAAGGCTGCAAAGTCTAATAACAATACCATGATGGACTCCGACAATAAGCCTCAAGTTGATTGAATCTGGAGCCATTATTTTGGGAAAGGCTAGCTTGACGGAATGGGCTGCTTTAGATAATATGATCTACCCAATACTGGTGTGGTAGAGGTGGCCAAGGAAAGGTCAGTGGAGTTTCATTTTATATTTTTTTACCAAATTTTATGTAGAGTAAGATTCTGATACAATAGTTTTAGTTCTGCTAGATGTGATAATGATTTACCAAATCTTATTAAAATTCATGCAGAATCCTTATCTTTTATCTGAAACCACTTGTTGGATCAGCACTATCAGTAGCAGCAAATATGGCAGCAGTGTCACTAGGGACTGAGACTGCTGGCTTCATCTTACGCCCATCTAGTGCTAACTCAGTTGCGGAAATCAAACCAACCGTTGGTCTCACCAGCCAAGATGGTGTCAGGACACTGTTTGGTAAGTGCTATTGTTAAATTTCACTGCACCAAATTCTAAAGGAGAACTAGAAAATTGCAGCTCTACGAACATTTTAAAATTCGATAGTTCAGAACCTACTTGACTAATAATCTCCCTCTGCGCTGAAACAGAGGACACTTTATTATTTTTTATTAAGGAAAAAGATTTCTTTCATTAAGTGCCTGCGAAATTTTTTCTATGAATTTGTTTTAGATGTCTCAAATTAACTTTCTTGATAAAGCTTACTACTATTTTTTAACGACATATACCGAAGAAAGACTCCTGCCATGTCGAATTCACACAGGCCCATTTGTCGGACAGTAGCAGATGCAGTTTATGTTCTTGATGTCATTGTAGGCTTTGATCATAATGATAAAACAACCAGAGAAGCATCGAAGTACATCCCTCATGGTGGCGACCAACAGTTTCTCAAGCCTTATGGACTGAAAAACAAGAGATTAGGGGTAGCGAGTTATCCATTCTACAACATTGCAAGCGACTCCGATGTTACTAAAGCTTTTGAGCATCATATCCAGGCAACAAGGTAGCAACACAAACTCTTTCAATTGATTGTTGTATTTGTCACAGGTTGAGTAGTCCTTAAAAAATTATAACCAGATGGAATGATTTGGGATGATTTTTATGCAAGTTAGGACAACAAGGTGCACTTTTGGTGGACCATTTGAAAATAGCCAAAGCTGATGGCATCATTGATTTTGTTGGAAGAGGTCAAGAATTAGCATTGGCGGCTGAATTCAGAGTGGCTTGAATGAATACCTCGAGGGACTAATTCCTTACCCAGTGAGATCCTTGGCTGGTGCTATAGCATTCAACAAGAAATTTTCAAAATTGGTAAGCAAGAGACCATTGTATCCCTCCATTTATACATTGTTCAACATTAACTTCATGCTTATCAAGTAATTGTCGTGCAGGAACAGACCAAGGAATATGGGCAATGTATTTTTGAATTGGCACGGGCCACAAAGGGACTTCACAATGAAGTGAGAGCAGCATTGTTAAACTTGACAAAACTTTCTAGAGATGGTTTTGAGAGGTTGATGAAGGAGGACAAGCTAGATGCGGTGGTAACACCTGGTGTAGATATTGTTGAAGTTCTTGCAATTGGTGGGTTCCCAGGAATTAACTGTCCCTGCTGGATACGGCAACAAGGGTTATCCTTTTGGCATTTACTTTGGGGGATTAAAGGGCTCAGAACCAAAGCTTATAGAGATTGCATATGGCTCCGAGCAGGCTACCAAGATTAGAAAGCCTTCTTCATTCAAGCATTGAAGCTTTATTTTTTAATGATAGAATTGTCTGCCATGAGCTCCTGGATCCAATACTGTAAAAGATTTAAGCATAAACTATTGCAATAATAAATTCAATAAATTTGAGTTGTATGCTGTGTTCGGGAAGGATGAATCGCTGGTGAAAAAGGAATCTCTTGATTCTCTCCCAATTTGTTGGGCCGTAGGTGCCATAATTTACTTCACGGCAAGGTTTTTAAGCCCACTCATCTTGCGTTCATTTACATAAAGTTGTCACATGAATGATTGTATCAAAAGCATGGGTGGGTTTAAACGCTGAACAAATTGAAACATGATGGGTTCACATTTGGCTGATGACTTTAAGTGATTAATAAGCATAATTCGCATTCCAGATACAAAGACGAATTCATGATTGTTGACCTAAAAGAATCTGCTGGAAATTGAAGGGTCCATCTTACAAAATTACTGGACATGGACGGCAAAGGCCTTGGAACTGGTCATGCACTGTAATTCGTCCAAGTGGCTATTTGTCAATATTCCTTCGTTATCCAGTAAGTAAGAGAATTGATTATGCCATTCGAAGGCTCTTGTATCTGTCTTTCAAGTGAACCTTAATCACAAACTATTTATTTGTACTGAATCATCTACATAGGAAAGTACAATTTCTCTTAGCAAGTTGCTACAACCTAAACTAGTCTACAAATAGACCGTCCCAATGATATACCACACTTGGACAACATTTTAAACATGATTAAACTGTCTTTAGTTTTCTATATATACACATATATAGCTCGAGCAATTTTAATCTCAGCTAAACCAAGTTAAAGCTGAAAGCTTGGCTTGTGTTGGAACTTAGCAATGTCTACCATTACCTCATGGACCCTTTCTCACTTTCCATCACTGCTTCTGGTTCTTCTAGCTATATCAATTCACTCCATCTCCAGTACTTTTGCATTCTCGATAAGAGAAGCAACGATAAAAGATCTCCATCTTGCTTTCANTGTGTTGGAACTTAGCAATGTCTACCATTACCTCATGGACCCTTTCTCACTTTCCATCACTGCTTCTGGTTCTTCTAGCCATATCAATTCACTCCATCTCCAGTACTTTTGCATTCTCGATAAGAGAAGCAACGATAAAAGATCTCCATCTTGCTTTCAAGCAGAAACAGCTCACATCAAGGCAACTAGTTGAATTTTATCTTGGAGAAATCCAGAGAATTAACCCGGTTGTTAACGGGGTCATCGAGGTGAACCCAGATGCGCTATGCCAAGCTGATAAGGCTGACTACGAACGTAAAGTGAATGCAAAAGGTTCAGGGCTTGGTTTGCATGGTATTCCTATTCTTCTGAAGGATAACATTGCAACCAAGGACAGGCTGAACACCACAGCTGGCTCGTTTGCACTGCTCGGCTCAGTTGTGCCCCGGGATGCTGTTGTGGTGATGAAGTTGAGGAAAGCTGGAGCCATTATTCTGGGAAAGGCTAGCATGAGTGAGTGGGCTGCCTTCAGATCCTTAAGGGCACCAAATGGCTTCAGTGGCAGAGGTGGCCAAGGAAAGGTTAGTACTGAGTGAAATATATATAAACCTTGTTACCGTTAATTTACCAGTAGGCTTAAGTTTATAGTTGTAAGTTTAATTTTAATATTTAAATCTTTAATACGTTAATGCATGTGAACCCAATCTCATTTATGTCAGAAAATCTTACAAGTGATCAAACAACAATAAATATGACTATAGTACTAGCTAAATTTAAGATTACTTACCAAATCCTAGTACATCATATCAAAACAAGGATCTAGAAGGTTTGGCATAAGTTGGATAAAACACTAATGAAGACATATGCTCCGATACTGTATGCAGAATCCTTATGTTCTTTCAGCAGACCCTTGTGGATCAAGTAGCGGTTCAGCAATTTCAGTTGCAGCAAACATGGAGGCTGTGTCACTTGGGACCGAGACTGATGGCTCCATCTTGTGCCCATCTAGCGCTAACTCAGTTGTGGGAATCAAACCAACCGTTGGCCTCACAAGCCGAGCTGGGGTCATTCCAATCTCCCCTAGACAGGACACCATTGGGTAGGTGATCTTAACTTTCGAACCAAGTAATGCAACATTTTTTTAAAGAAACATATCATCCACCGATTCTCCTTCAATTTTCGTGAACAATTTTACAACATTTGCGTTTGTAAATGAAGATTGTAACATTCAACATCTTTCTAGACAAAGATTTTGACATTCATTCGATAATAAATTTTAAAATGATATTTAAATTTAAAAGAAATTATAAAATATATAAAATAAAATAAGGTAATCTTAACGTGTGTTTTAAGGGTATATGTTAAGACCTCGAATAATATATATTTATATCTTTTTAATAATTAATTTATCTAAAATTTACATTTTTTTTATTACAAAACTTACTGAATATAATAAAGTAATTAATTTAACATAATTTTTCAAGATAAACTAATGATTTTAATAATGAAATACAAAGTTAAAGATCTCCAAACAATCAACACTTATATCCGAACATTATTCAATTTCTGAACGATAAATTGCATTTTGAATTTAATTTGTTTCAGAATCTTGAGACATAGCAGTTAACGTTTGTTGTTGTTACATTAACAACGGACTCTTGCCACCATGACCAGGCCAATCTGCAGGACAGTGGCCGATGCCGTCTATGTTCTCGATGCCATTGCAGGTTTTGATTATAATGATCCAGCAACCAGAGGACCATCAAATTACATTCCATACGGTGGCTACAAACAGTTTCTCAAGCCTTGTGGGCTTGAAGGGAAGAGATTAGGAATAGCAAGGAATCCTTTCTTCAACTTTGAGAAGGGATCTCCTCTGACTCAAGCTTTTGCATACCATCTGCAGACACTAAGGTATTGTAACACACTTTTCAAGCACTATTTTCAATTAACAATGAATTGAATCACAAGCGGAATAAGCTTAACCTAATAAATTACTATTGTGCAACTCAATGTTTCTCCAATCTAGGCAAGAAGGTGCAGTTTTAGTAGACAATCTAGAAATTGCCAACATCGACATTATATTAAATTCCACTGTGAGTGGGGAAGCGACAACATTGCTGGCTGAGTTCAAACTGGCCTTGAATGCATATCTCATGGAGCTAGTGGCTTCACCAGTGAGAACTTTGGCAGAAGTTATAGCCTTCAATGAGAAGTTCTCGGATTTGGTAAGTCTATGGAGATCATCATTTCCCTTCAATCATATACAATAATTTTATGTTTAGCCAACTTATAAGCTCAATCAATCTCCAGCTTCAAATTAGTTGAGATATCTGCAATTTATTAAAGGTTTAAGTGATGCACTTTCTTAACACACTTCACCAACATGAAGCAATACTCATTTCTTTTAATGGTCATGCAGGAGAAGATTGAAGAATTTGGCCAAGACATCTTCCTGTTAGCCCAAGCCACAAACGGAATTGGCAGCACAGAGAAGGCAGCATTGTTGAATTTAGCAAAATTTTCAAGAGATGGGTTTGAGAAGTTGATGAGGGACAACAAGCTGGATGCTTTGGTGACTCCCGGTTCAGCTGTGGCTCCTGTTCTTGCCATTGGTGGATTCCCAGGAATTAATGTCCCTGCTGGATATGACAGTGAAGGTGTTCCTTTCGGAATTTGTTTTGCTGGACTGAAGAGTTCAGAGCCCAAGCTTATTGAGATTGCATATGGCTTCGAGCAAGCCACCAAGATTAGGAAGCCTCCTTCATTCAAGCCCTGAAACTTTAAAGCAATACCCATTCGAGTTTTTTAATCAAACCAGTTTAAGATTTTCATTAAGGTAATCTGGGTTTGGCTCCTTCGAGAAAAATTTAGGTTTACCAAGATGGACAAAGTGAAGAGATTAAATTAAATGATATTACCCCATGCATCAGTTCAACATATACCTATTCAATTCAACTATTAAAATTGATTTCAATTTGATTTGAACACCCTTAATATCCTCAGATGATTTCAAGATACTTGACAGAAATAAATAAATATAAGCCAATTATTAAATCACTCGAATTCCTGTCATAATAAAATGTTTCTTGAGATCAATTAGCAAAATTTACCCTTTTCCATTACTTACAAGATTGAGACTAGCAAATTGATATGGCTTCATTTTCTTCAAATTTATTGTTGAATGATGGTAGGAACAGTTATAAAAGAATAAAATTCAAACTCACACTTCACAGCTTTGGTTGTAATATTTTTGTCACTATGACTTAAGAGAGGGGATATTTAATTTGAGGCACCAGATAAATTTTTGAAAAATAGTTGACACTCAACTTTTTCTAAATTAACACTGACTCTCAGAAAGTTAACAACCGTTATATAAATTTAATAGTTATACAGTATCAAACACACCAAGACATAAATACCATTACTTTCCCTTCTTCCTTCTCTTCATCTTCATCTTTGTTCTCAGAAACATTTCTTTTAGTTGGCAACATCATTTAGTGTGAGCATTGAAGGTTGTCAATAAAGGAATGTATAAATATACTATTGGTTTTGTCTAGATGAAACTTAATCTGTTTAAAGAGAAACCTTTATCATATTAAGAATTTTTAACTTCAAGAAAGAAAGGCAACATCTATAATAATATAAGCATAAAACTTAAACCAGATATTTGAGTTTCATCCGTGCACAGAGTAAATTTTGATAAAAGAGATTGAAAAAATTATATAAGGATCTTCTTTGTATTAAAATAGACTTGATATATTTTATGTTATTTTCATAAGAATTATATAGCAACGACAATTGGGTTCACATGATCTACTTATTAGGTTTAATAAATAATAAAAAGAGTAATTTTAAGTAATTAATTATTATTAATAAGAGTTGTATATGATGTGATACATGAATAAGATATAATATATGTGCATGCCTTGATCCATCTTTGAACTATTAGACTTTTAGAAAAAAATCTCTCTTCTAATTTTTGCATCTAAATTTTAATAGATAGAACAAAGTACTATTGAATGATGTTCTACTCTTTTATATGATGTGATCATTTATCCTAACAGGAGATCAACGTGCGTGGTTTCCATTTGAACAAGTTGTATTAACATATCATATAAGTAAAAGATTTCCCAGATAGCAGATGAGAGACCAATTATAATGGTGCTGGTATCATTGCTGAAAGCAGAAACACTTCGAACTCAAAACTCTAATAGAATAAAAACGAACAAATCAATTGTGAGACACATGCACTCCGATCCTGAATGCATTCCAATTTCCAAGTATTTTTATGATATATTATTATAGTAGACATAATTATTTTTGTTAGTAGTGCTTCTTTTAGAAATTCGCCATAGAATTACTTCATTGTAACTTAGAGTTGTGTTGAAAAATAAATAACATTATTTTCTTTTTAATGTCTCACTAACTTCTCCGTCGGTCAACATATAAGGACTCTTTTACGTCAAACTGTTGGGTGAGATCCCTTACATGTCAATAGTTCATTGTACTTAACCCCTAAAATAATTTATTAAATTTAAATA
>JANKKB010027473.1:0-10923 GCA_026225775.1 Bursera palmeri | reverse complement strand
CTTGATTGGCACGCATGGGTCGGACCATGGGTGGAGCGAAGAGCTAGAGATGGTGATGGTGGTATCGGAAATATATCATTTATATATATAAAGACCCTCCTCTTATTAGTAGCCTTTTGGGGGAAGCCCAAGAGCAAAACCACGGGTCGGGCCCAAAATAGATAATAATATTCTATGTTAGAGCGGGTTCTTACAAAGAGATTATAAATGGGGATAGTCTTATTATCCATTTGATGATATTTTGTCATTTCCTGATATGAAATAGTTGTTAGGAGTAAAATGATAATTTGACCTAACTCTAACTATTGGTACTCTGTGAGGTACACATGCAAATCTATTGCCGTATGGATAAGTTTTACATACATATAAGCTCACACATAATTGTACACAAAATTCAAGAATGTAGTATTGGTCCTAGATTGGAATTGATTAAAAACTAATGAATTGGGTCACTTGTTTCATGAAATAATTGAAGAACTGGGTCCAATCGTTGGAGCTTGAATTATATAGGTCCCTATCTAGCTAGCATAATAACATATTGTACATGTGTGTGATCCCAACAAGCTTAGGCCCATCTTATCTATTATAAGAAGGAAACTTAAATTGAGTGGGACTCAAGTTATTTTAAGAAAGTTATGCATTAGGAAACTTATATTAAATTAGTAATTTGAGTTTGACTCAAATTAAGAAATTAATTTAATATCCCAAAAAGATATATAATCTGAGGGGAAGTCAAAGTAAGTTTGACTTAGGTTTGACCAAATTTTAAGTTAGACTAAACTTAGTCACATTAAACTTGCTCAAACCTAAGTTAAACTTGGTCGCATCCTACAGAGATATTTTTAGATATGTTTGACTGTAATCCAATGTTTAAGGCCTTGATTTGATTGTAATCCGCTAACAACTCCCATTGCGTAGCATATATTTGGCCTTGTGCAAAGCATTACATACATAAGACTTCCAACTGTTGATGCATAATTGCAAATTAGATGTCTCATGTGTTGCTTTTTTTTATTTTTTTTCCTTGATGTCTTAGGAGATTGATCATTAGATAGCTTCACTCTGTGTTTATTAGGTAGAAAACCTTTCTTGGAGTCCTACATTACAAATCTTGTAAAAATCTTATCTATGTAGTTTGCTTGGGATAATGCTATCTTTTTGTTTTTTCTATCCCGCAATAGTTGAATATCAAAAAAAAATTTAGCTTCTCCCAGGTCTTTTATATGAAATTGGTCAGCCAACCAAACATGTTACAATGTTCATAAAAAGAGATATATAAGTTTGGATTTTATAATTTGCCTTCTGTTTGTATCGATACTCACATGCTTAACATTTTCTTAATCTGCATTCCTGCCCTCTTCATTGCGACATCTATTTTTCTATTTTCCGTTACAAGTAAAGGACTGATGAAAAAAGAAAGAATATCAGAAATCACATTACTTTTATGAAGTAATTAATTGAAGCTTTTGAATTTTCCTTATTAAGAGTGGTTGAAGCTCATATTGCTGTGAGTATTGCCATAATATTTGTATGGAGTTGGAAGCTGAGAACCTTGAGTTGAAAACTCTTCTAAGATATCTTTACTTTCTATTGAAGGTAAAGCTATAATTTCTGTTGATCCTCCACTGGGTTATTGATTATCATAAGGTGTGGGTTTCATGCCATCTGATATGAATATCCATTGGATGTTGTAAGCATCATGCCCTAAGTGTATCGTTGTCTCAGCTAGTCAATTTCTGGTGTTCTCCATACTCACAGCATGTAGCACAGCATGTATTTGGAAGTGTCTTAAGATAAAGTTTTGACGACCGACCATTCTTTATGTCTGAAAATTGTACTTCAGCTGTGGTTGAGGTTGTTTGAAGTGTTATGAATACTTATGTGCCGTAGTCTTGGGGAACATGGAGGAAAATTTCAGTTTAAGCTAGTGCAGCTTCCTTTGTTTGCGGAATTTTAATGCTAAAGTTGGAAATATGTAGGAACACTTAATGACTTTCTTCTGTCCCGAAACTTATCTTTCTCATCACCGTGTTTTCCATCTTTGGTGCCAGTGGAGTTGGAATAGTTTTCTTACCTTCTAGCCCGCGCATCTGCAATGATATAGGATGATTCAAATTGTCAAGTAAAATACCAGCATAAAATATCTCAGAGAATAATGTTGCCACTTTTTCATGAAATTACATTATGTCCATGTATGAACTTAGAAGAAGAAATACATTGAAGGTTATTATCACGGCTTTTTTTATTTTAACCTTGCTATTTGTTCTGTACTTTGTCCTGTTCTTTTCGTTATTGAATTTATATCATTTTTTTCGGTGGTCAATTTATCTCACCATTGATCCTCTTATATTTTCTTCATTTTAGGGAATTATTGGCTTGGAAACAGAATATGGCACTCTTCATGTAAAGGTAAGTACTGTGCTTTTAACACGTCTGTCTTGAGGATTCTAAATCTCTATTTGTTAAAAATAAAATCCTTCTTGGAATATGCCTTTCATGTCGCATGAAAATTTTGCAATAAATAGGTAGGAAGTCCTTTAACATCAATCAGTTGATGTCGTATAGATACTTAAGATTATATAATGGTTTATCAGTATGCAGTGCAACCTATTCTATTGTAATTGAAAACACTTGTGTTTTGAAGCCCAAGTTGTGTATACTACGTGTGGAAGTTATGAACTGATCATCCTTGCATCCTGTTCTGGATCACTCTTTGATTTCTTTATTACTGGTTATCCTACTTAGTTCTTGAATATTGAGGCCATTACATTTTACACCTATTAAGATATTAAATCGGGAATTTGTGCAAATCCTCTCCTCCATTGTCTTCTCAGAATCTGGTTTTTATCTGTTGTTACTCGGTTCAGCTGAATTGTGAGTAAAACAAAGAAGTACACAGGTTTCATGCAAACAGCTTGTGGTATTTTTGACAGTAACTTGGTTTGGTGCAGCTTTTCCCTGAGTGTGCCCCACATTCTGTAGCCTACATACTTGAATTGCTGGCACTTCGACATTGTGCGGGTTGCCAATTTTATCGTGCAGAGAGTCGTGGTGAATTTTGGGATGTAGAAGGAAACCACATAAAAAATGTAAGGTTCCATTGATATTCTTTTTATGTTAAGTCATTTTCTGGCATATTATGAAAGCATTACTGGCAGAGATAAGTTGATAAGCTATTTTACTAGTATTATTGTTGACTATTTTCCTGTTTGTTTATTTTACTGTAAAGAAAGTTCATTTTTCTTTTTCCAAAACTTTTAGTTGCTACCAACTTTTTGGTTGACTTTTACTAAAGAACAGTTGTTCCAGTACAGACTTTTTAGTCTGGAGATTTTGAGAGTGTCTTTTGGTAAATTGCCAGGCTCCTTTTGGCCCTCCGTTTGCATTGATTCAAGGAAGTCTGGAAGCTCAAGGCACTCCTTTTGGGAAGATTCCAACAGAAGTTTGCCCATTGATAAGAAGTGGTTCAGTTGCATGGGTCGGTTCAGGCCCAGAATTTTTTATCAGCCTAGCAAACCATGAAGAATGGAAAAATTCGTACACCGTGTTTGGTTCTGTTCTTCCAGAAGACATGGAAATTGCAGAGAAAATGGCACAGCTGCCCACAAAGGCAGATGTTTGGAACAATATTAATGTGACCGTCTTGAAAAAACCTGTTCCCTTGGTGTTCAGAAGATTAAAGACGAGTCTTGGAGGTCTACATACAAATACAAAATCGGACTGAATTTTTTATTTATTTTTTTCTTCTAAAGAAGGGAAGACACCAATATGTCTGTTTATACAAATGTGAAATCAATATTGGAGTGGAGTGAAGTTTCTCCTTTTGTTTTGTTTTTACCCCCTTGTGAGGGTGAGTCACTGAGGTATTAATTATTACAAAAGTGAATCGAAGTGGAGAGTTTTCTTGTCTATCATGAGGTTGAAAGAATGAAGTTAATTTGGTTTATACTTAAACTTTATAGTTTCTTGAAACACATTTGGCTTTCTGCAGTCAGCAGATTTCTGTTGTTATCTCTTTCATCTGAAAACAATTAAAAAAATTAACAGAAAAGAAAAAGCCACAGAAACTCGCCAATAGTCTTCTTATTCCCTATATTTTGGTCGAAATTTTGATGGGTAGGGAATGGTTTCTGTAATTTTTTAAAAAAATGAAGCCAAATTGCCATCAAAGCACATTGGGATGGTTGTATGAAAAAAATAAAAATAAAACACTCAAAAATCGTGAGTTGAAACGTTGTCGTTTTTAACTGGATAGTACTATAAAACCGCTACAAATGCACGCACACGCCAGGCGCCAGCAACCCTTCCCTCCCAGCAGAGAGAGAAGAATGGTGCTCGAATTTCACCAACACATAATCACAGAGCTCCTGGAGGAGCCCAATGGAGGCCTCGTCATTCTCTCCTCAGGCCTTTCCCTCCCTAAACTCATCTCGTCTCTTCTCCTCCTCCACTCTCCTTCCGAAGGGACTCTCCTTCTCCTTTCCTCCTCTCCTTCTCTCAAATCCCAAATCCTTCACTACCTCACTCCCCATCCACCCTCCGAAATCACCGCCGACCTCCCCGCCAACCACCGCCACTCCCTCTACTCTTCTGGACTCATCTTTTTCGTCACTGCGAGGATTCTAATCGTTGACCTCTTGACCCGCAAAATTCCCACCTCTAATCTAGCTGGCATCATCATCCTCAACGCTCATGCTCTCTCGGATTGTTCAACTGAAACTTTTATTTGCAGGATTGTCAAGTCCATGAACCGAAAAGCCTATATTCGCTCGTTTTCTGACAAACCAACCGCTATGGTTTCTGGGTTCTCCAAGACGGAGAGGTTGATGAAGAGCTTGTATATTAGGAAACTTCTACTCTGGCCTAGATTTCAAGTGAATGTGTCGGAGGAATTGGAGAGGGTGCCACCGGTGGTAGTGGATATAAGGGTGCCGATGACCAAATATATGGTGGGCATACAGAAATCGATAATCGAAGTTATGGATGCCTGTTTGAAGGAGATGAGGAAAACCAATAAGGTTGATGTGGATGATCTGACGATGGAGAATGGCTTGTTCAAGTCGTTTGATGAGATTGTGAGGAGACAGTTGGATCCCATTTGGCATACGTTGGGGAAAAAGACCAAGCAGTTAGTTTCTGATTTGAAAACTTTGAGGAAGTTGTTGGACTATCTTGTTAGGTAATCAAAAGAACTTTTAATTAATTTAGAATGATGCATAGCATATATATAATATGTTGTAGTACTAAAATCATGTAGTATGATGATGAAACAGAAATAGTTGTTTCAAAATTTTTGGTACAATTTAATATTTGGTGCAAAAGCATTTTGTGGAAAATGTTCTTCTATGTTTGTTATTGGGTGAATTTTTAATTAACTTTGAGTTAACTATGGGATTTAATTGGTGTTTTGACATGTTGTTCTGGTAGGTATGATGCAGTGAGTTATTTGAAGTATTTGGATACACTCAGAGTATCAGAGAGTTTTCGCTCTGTTTGGATATTTGCAGAGTCCAGCTATAAGATATTTGACTATGCAAAGAAGCGGGTTTATCGCTTTATGCGGTCAGATGGTGTGAAATCAAACGGGCAAAGTAAAATCGTGACTGGAAAAAAGAGAAAATTGAAAGGGGATGAAAATAATGAAGATGAAGGTGAGAACTTTCTCTGTTGTTCTGTTTATTCTAGCTCGTAACTTGAAGTTTGTCTTCTGTGACATGAAAATGCATAGATATAATAAAAAACAAAAAGGGGTACTGGCAACCTCTTCAATACCATTTTTCTGAACTCTTTTATGTTGCCTTTATAACTTGCAGATGGTGGTACTTCATCCAAGAGTCATAAAAGTGGTGTAGTTCTGGAGGAAGTTTTGGAAGAGGCACCAAAGTGGAAGGTGTTACGTGTGAGTGAGTGAGTCCCGATTATCTATGCTAGTGATTTGACTTGTGTGAATATTTTTTTGTGTAGGATTTTGATTTGGCTTAATATTTGACCTGGGGACGGTACATTTTTTGGCAATTAATGTTGCCCCCATAAATTATTATTTATATTTCAACATCTTATTATTATTATTATTTATATTGGTATTCACCATTTTTACGTCACTTTAGTATTATCATTTTAAATTGGATGTCTGTAGACAGGAAAAAAACGGAGAATGAAATTGGTGAACCATATGAAATGGTTTATTTTAAAGTTGAATGTGGTAATTTTATTACAGGAGGTCCTTGAAGAGATAGAAAAGGAAAGACAAAAGGATGCTTCATCAAGGGAAGATATTCTGCATGATGGTGAAGGAAGTGATCATAACATTGTCCTGGTGGCATGCAAAGATGAACGTTCATGCATGCAACTTGAAGATTACATCACAAATGGCTCACAGAAGGTTTTTCACCTTTTCTGTGTGTTCTATTCACTTTTTGTTGCTTATGCTTTTTTTTTATATCACCTTTATTATCTCAAGCTAGCCGCTGATTGGGGTTCTATTCAGTCACCTTCTGTGCTGTTCTGCACTCTGCCATTTTAGTTTTACAGTGAAAGCTTGATATGATGCTTGTGAACATTTATGTGACATTTTGTCGCTTTCAACTTGCTGAAAAGTTATTCGTATATGAATGACAAACATATTGCGGAGTTTTTAAAATAAAGATCATAGTACTGAAGTAAATAAGATATCTAAAGTATATGATATAACCAACTTATATTGTGTTCTCTTGTGAAGGTCATGCGGGAAGAATGGGAGAAATACTTATTGAGCAAAGTAGAGCTGCGTGGTGTGCAGACATCTTCAAAAAAAAAGAAAGCTAAGGAGCCCAAAGGCTATGGGATTCTTGATGGAGTTGTTCCCGTTACACCTGCACAGAATGCTGAAGCTAGTAGTATAAGCAAACAGGAACATGATGCATTGTTGGCAGCAGCATCGGGGATAAGAAATCGAGGTATAAGTCTGGACATTGCTCGTGATGATCTAGAGACTCATGCTGGCAGCAAAAGACATCGAAAGGGACGTGCAAAGGGAAGAACTAAGAAAGGTTCAGCTAATGTTCAACATTCTGGAAATGAGGAGAGTAAAAGTATCAATGAAGAAGCAACAGAAGACCAACCTGAAACATCTGCAAAAAGAACTGAAAGCCAAGCAGATGAAATTCACTCTGGAGCTGCTGGTGATTATTCTGAAGGCATGGTTGAAGGTTTGTTTATAGAGAAAGGTGTTCTGCAGAAGCATACTCCAAATACTGATGCTGCCCAATTCAAAGACCCTAAGCAACTGCCACTGGTGCATTTTTATGCCCTAGAAAGTGACCAGCCTATACTTGATGTTTTAAAACCCTCTATAATTGTTGTTTACCATCCAGACATGAGTTTTGTCAGAGAAATTGAAGTCTACAAAGCCGAAAATCCTTCAATAAAGTTGAAAGTTTATTTTCTTTTCTATGAAGAGTCCACCGAGGTGCAAAAGTTTGAGGCAAGTATAAGGAGGGAGAATAGCGCTTTCGAATCATTGATCAGACAGAAATCATTGATGATGATCCCAGTCGATCAGGTTTGATCCTCTGTAGGCAAGGGCTTTGTAGACTTGTTTAGACATATTTACTTAATTCTTCATCTTGGTATTGAACTGCTTTTGTAGTTTCTGGACTTCAAATACGGTAATTGTTGATTCAATGTTAAGGATAATGATGAAAAACTACATCAACAATTACCACAAGTTTGTCTAGTATAATGAAATTGTTAGAACCTTTCATTTTGCCTTCTCCAATTTGGTAAGTTTTCATCCCTGGAAAGTGACATCCCTGGAAAGAGAATGTCTAGTGAGCTTACTGTCTTAAACTCAAAGAGCTATATTTGTTATCATTTATGTTTTAGAAGAAGATTTGTTGGGATATTTTTTAATAACTATCAGTTGATTCAGATTGCTTTCTTTAACAGACACGTCTAATTTATTGAAAATTCTGTAAAGATGTGCCTTTCAAAATTGAACCAGCAAAACAAGATGTCTATTTTCAGCTTCATCTCTTCCTCATTTTTCAAGTCCTTGGAGTGCTTTACTTTTAATTTGCAAAGGGAGCTATTGTTTCAACACTTTTCACATTGTTATTTTTTATGTCTAGAATGTTTAGTTCTGTTGTTTACGTTGACTGCATCAATCATTGTAACATTATTCAGAATCTTTTAACTAATATTCTGCGGATATCACTTGGATATGACTCAGGATGGGCACTGCCTGGGATTGAGTTCTTCAACTGAGACACAAGCTTCATCTTCCCAAAATGCAATAACTAGAAAGGCAGGCGGAAGAAAGGAAGTTGAGAAAGAAATTCAGGTGCATAGAATGCTTTGACTGTGAGCTTTATCGACTTCCCCTTAAATTTTTTACACTGAAAAATCTCCATCTTCTCAGGTCATTGTGGACATGAGGGAGTTCATGAGTAGCCTCCCAAATGTTCTCCACCAGAAGGGCATGCGCATTATACCAGTGGTCTTGGAAGTTGGTGATTATATTCTGTCACCATTAATATGTGTGGAGAGGAAGAGTATCCAAGATCTATTTTCAAGCTTCACATCAGGCCGTCTTTATCATCAAGTGGAAACAATGGTACGGTATTACAGAATACCTGTTCTTCTGATTGAGTTTTCGCAAGACAAAAGCTTTTCATTTCAGGTAATATGAGTTAAATCTTATGAAGAAGAATGCTGTTAGGATAAGTTTACTGCTTTTTTGGTTTGATTTATTGGATTCTCTTTTTGCAGTCTGCAAGTGATATTGGTGATGATGTCACTCCAAATAGTGTCATATCCAAGTTGTCACTTCTTGTTCTACATTTTCCTCGTTTGCGAGTCATCTGGTCCCGCAGTTTGCACGCAACTGCTGAAATATTTGCTACACTGAAAGCAAATCAGGATGAACCTGATGAAGCAAAGGCAATTAGAGTTGGTGTCCCCTCAGAAGAGGGTATTGTTGAGAATGATGTGAGGTAAGATTTGTGTTTTTCAGTTAATAATTTTACGCTCCGGACGCATGCATTTTGATGCTATGAGGGAATAAAGAATTCATTTTGTAACTGTTAGCTGGACTGTGTCCTGTAATTCTGGGTGAACCACAAGACTATATTGTGCTTGCTGCAACATGGGAAGGGAGCTTTCTAATTTTTAAAACTGGTTTGCAGTGAAGTTCCATCATTTAAGACTAAATCTTTCTAGATTTTAGTTATAAGGGAATTTTTCGTCTTTACTCTTAATGGGTCATTTGGTTTAGCCATAGCTGGGCAAAAGCATGCCAGTGCCTCCCATGGAAAGAAGTAAGCTGCTCTTTAAGTCTTCATGTAAGAAATTAATTGTTTTCGTCGTCTCTGTTACAGAGCTGAAAACTACAATACATCTGCAGTGGAGTTCCTGAGACGACTCCCTGGTGTGACCGATTCTAACTACAGGTCTATAATGGATGGGTGCAAGAGCTTGGCAGAGCTAGCCCTTCTTCCTGTAGAGAAGCTAGGTGAACTAATGGGCGGTCAGAAAGCTGCTCAGACTCTGAGAGACTTCCTTGATGCCAAGTATCCAACTTTGCTATAGTGCTTGCCAGTCTCAATTCAGACAACAGGCAGAAAGTAATCATTTACCATTCCTTCCATTTATATTTGTATTTGCATTTGTATTTTTTTCATTTATCATCGCAATTTTAGTAGTCTGATGGATTAGTTTGACGTTCGATTGGCTTATTGTTGTATAATAAAATGTAACCTTAGAAATTGAAAGGACAATGTTGTATGTTTTATTTCTTGTCTGTTTGGGTAGAAATAAATAGACGAACCCCGTATTGACCTATTCAAGTTTTAATATTTACAAATTCTCCTAACATGTATATGATATTTCCTTCTTGATCGTTCAGCTCTACATCTCTACATATTTCTCTCGACCAGAAGAGATTTCTAAGCTTCTTTAAAAATCCATCTTCTTCATCTGTGGTTATCAACATTGTCAAATTTTGGTTAACCCCTGCGTTCATTGCGGTCTTCGACTTTCTGTTAATGAGATAATGAAATGCTTAAATGGACATAAAGAAAGTCCATGTAGCAGTTTCATAGAGGAACGTGCGGTGAAGTTACTGGATGTGGAAGTGACCAACCGACCATAAATTCTGTCGGTTCCAGTTCCCATCCCTGCATATAAATCACTTCTTCCTATCCGAATCAACAAATTTCAAAAGCACTTTTGAAACTTCCATAAAAGATGAACTGCTAAATTGATTGGAGATATTGCCTCGTCCCAATTGTAAATTTCAGCTTTGTGTTCTCGACAGCCCGAATCGATTCTTCGAACCAAGATTATGGTTTCAATAACATTCTTTAGTATCCCTTTCTCGTGATATCCTTCTTCTTCCAACCTTGTTTTGATTTATTATGTGTATTACATTCCTTAAAAATCTTAAATCCGACTAAGAAAAAAAATCTCGCATAAAACTTCTTCCAAGAGAAAATTATTTTATATATATATATATATATATATTACATTAATAAATAAAATAAAGTAAATTTATATTACAAAATTTGTATCATAATAAAAATTAATTTAATAATTATAAGTTGTTAATGTGACAATAAGAGTGTAATATTATATCATATCATTTTGTATATGAATAGTTTTGTATATAGAAGTGTTTATATTTGTAATCTTAATTGATTAATATAAGTACAATATAACATTAATGTTATACTTATAAAATGTGTACACATAAAAAAAATTAATTAATTTAATGATAAAAAGATAAATGAACGAGTAATGATACTTTACTTGAATTAATTAATATGGTAAGAAAAGAGTTCATCTAGAATGGATAAGAACGCTACCATGAATCATATGTAATCAATTTCGTCGATTGAGGTGAACCTTTGTTCTGAAAGAGTTCATCTATGAGCTGCCATGTGAAAG
>JANKKB010027472.1:0-10922 GCA_026225775.1 Bursera palmeri | reverse complement strand
AGCCTAAGCTTCCTTTTATAACAAACTAAATGTTCTCCCAAGTTGTCATTAGACAATGTGGGATTCTTGACATATATAGATGTACACTTACATTCTCCATTTTTCTCCAAGCAATGTGGGATGCTTGCTTTTTAGGAATAACAAATTTATTTAGCCAATATTTAACAGATATGTGTTCATATTCTAATGTGGTACAAACTTCTTTAATTTTATAAAAATTTTGTTTGTGTAGTTTCTTTCTTATGGTTCTTAAGTCTCCTCCATCTTGGCATGGGCTTTGGTCAATGCAGATGTTATGATCAAACAAAATGGACGAATTGTTGTCCATCAGATGCATTCATGACATTCTTTTTAGATGTAATGAAAATCACTTTGTTACTTAATTTTAAGTACATGATTTGAAATAAATTGAAAAATCGAATTTTATGCTGTAGAAAAGTAGTAGATGTCTCTCTGTCACATCTATTGGTTAGATTCTTATCTCCTTTTCGTATTTTATCCATGTAATAAGTTTATGATAACTAAAGGCTTTTCATAAATAGAAAAGAATTTTGTAACAGGATATTAATATGTATGGATATGAGATTTGGATACATTGGAATTCATCAAAGTGTACACATTAGCTTGAGCCATAAATCATGTCATTTTTTGAGTTTTGGTATTATTTAGCTCTGATATCTTGGAAATCCTTAATCTATCAAAAACATTTTGTTTTTGTGGTGAAGGATTTTGGTAATGACGCGTTTAATTGAAGAGTACAACCCATGATGTTTTAAAAGTTTATATAGGGCAAACTGACAATTGGTGCATGTGTTGAATAGGTGGGTGCAGATGAGGCAGAAAAGTTTTGCCATGCTTTTCAACAAATTCACAAGAAACTTGTATGTGTAGTATAGCATTTTTGCATCATAAAGTATCCTTCATGTTTTAAGTTTACATTTTCTGTTACTAGTCCATAAACTTGTGCTTTCTCCAATTGCTTCCAGGTGTATGAAGGACTAAGTCTGGATGCTGCTAGGAGCTATATTAGGTTATCACAAAATTAGGAGTATAGCTTTCTGTTTGCTTCATTCTTTTGTGATGTTTATTAACAGTTACCGAGTATTTTGTTTCTAGAGAATGAAATTGTAATATAAATTTGTAGCAAAATTAATCTTTGGCTTGCCATTATGTCATTTTCTTTACTTTTTTATTTTTTGTTGCGGGAGTATAATTGTTGGATATCTTTCTTACCTTAGGCAAGATTATTCCAGATCCTGATCTCCTCTTTTGTTATTCTGGCAACATTCAAGGACATCTTGAATCTATTCTATTTTGTGAAATCATATTAGATCTTGCTTGTTTTGCCTGTTTAGACCATTACCATAGTCTCAAGATCGTATATGAATTGTTTCCTGATCTTGCTTGTTTTGTTGTTACCTAACTAAAGATTGACGGCACATGCCCTCCTGTGCTCGTGTGCTGGGGAATCACAAGATGAAAATCCTATCGAGAAATAGAACAATAGATCTGGAGTTGTTTTCCATACAAAAAGAGTTTAATGCATGCAGAGGGAAGGGAGGAATCATGCTAATGTTAATGACCAAAAATAAAGCCGTGCAATGTAAAAAGATAACCAAAGCTTGTACCAACTTCTTGAAACTTGTTCCCTTGAGATTTTCAGAACAGCACTGTCTTGTACAAGACAAGTTTAATTTTGCATTATGGAACACTAAAGTTCAATCATATCATAAAATTGCCAATGCCTAAAGCTTGCAAAAGTAAAGAGTCTGTCATATTCTCTCCAGTGAAGAGCAATTTTTGCTTAGGCGTCAAGTGTTCCCAGGATATCTTCATCTCAGTATGAGTGGTACCTGAACAGTGCAGAGAAAGGCAATTTGGTCAGGAGCATTCATCACAATTTCAATTCGGTATTAGGAAGAGCAACAAAGGTCAGTTGCCAAGCTATCTGGCTAGCTATGTCTCAGATTTTAATAAGAAAGAATGTCTATCATTAATTCATTCCAATATCATGGCTAGCCAATTATTAGTTACTCTTAAGTTTGGAAATGATTTTAGCAGTTTGCTTTTATTTTTGCATATTATTGTAGCACTGGATTAATTCTTCTTTCCATGTATATTTATTTAAACTTCTCAATAATTGTATATTTATACTGACAATACAGGAATTAAATATATCTCTTTGCACCACACAATATTCTTTCTCTATTATCATATCAGAGCCTTCATTGACTATCGTGAGTTTTTAGCACTTTGATCCTTGGCCTATTCCCTCTTAACCAAGTTGTTCTTCCTCTGTTCAACTCCACCATGGTTGATGAAAGCACAACTACTGCCTCCCTTAATCAAATCATGACAAACACACACCTTGGCCAAACAAACCTGACTGCCCTGAATGTTGCCATTAAACTTCTGTTGAAACCAAGTCATTTTAACTATTACTCTTGGAAAAACCAATTTGATGCTCTTCTTTTTGTGATGATTTACTTGGTTTTATTTATGGAACCAAACCTTGTAAATGCAGAAATTACAAAGGATGACAAGAAAGTCTTAAACCCAGTATATACACTCTGGATGAGACAAGATAAACTCTTATTTCTTGGCATCATGGGATCATTAACCACAAAGGTCATCCCGGTGGTCCAATCTTGTCTAACATCTGATGATGCTGGGAATCGACTTGCAAAACTCTACGTTAATCGCTCTTCATCTAGAACCATGGGATTGGCTCAACAACTCAACCTTATCGGTCGAGGCATACAACCTGTTGCTGATTATCTTGCAACCATTCGCGAAATTGCTGATGAGTTGGCTTTGGTTGGAGAACTGGTTCAAATCAGTATCTTATTACTCATACTCTTAATGGACCAGGGTCTGAGTTTAAGAACTCTCTACTGTTGTGCGGGCATGAGATACAATGATCAGTTTTTATGAGCTCTATGATAAATTGATCGAAATGAAGCCTTCCTCAAACGTGAATAACTTCGCTCTTCTGGAAATCTCGGCAATCTTACCGTAAAAAGTGCTCGTTTTTCTTCTTCTAAAAATGGAAACCAACACGAGAATTGGAAGAAAAATTTTCAAAATAATAAGGGGTTTCAAGGTAACGTCTACCTAACTCTAGTTGTTAATCAAGGACATAGCTACAATCCCACCAATACAGGGAAGAACTCCATTATAGTTCGTCAATTTTGTGAAAAAAAATTAAAGGACCACACCGCTCGACATTGCTGCACTGCAAAGAATTTATTTTCCCTTCAAAAGCTCCCAAGGCAAATCCAACCACAAGAACTAGTAATTTTTCCTTCAATTGGCTTTTGGATTCTGACTCCTCTTATCATGTTACCTCCAATTTCAATAATTTGTCTCTTCACCAGGCATATATGAAAGGCAATATGATATTGTGATAGGTGACGGACGATACAAGTTTGAACATCACTTATGTTGTTGAATCCATGCTTTCCACACCTTCAACCTCTTTTCATTATCTAATGTTTTGTGTGTTCCATTAATGAAATGTTGAGAATCATGATCAAATTAGAGTCATTCTGATTGGATGAAATGTTGTTAATGAAATGTTGTATGTTTTGTAAATTTAGATATTTTATTTTCCTAGTAATCTAGGTGTACAAGTGCAGATTTAGTTTGACTTACTGTAACTTATCTCATAATTTTCCTGGTTGTAATCTCTTTATAAAAGGAAACGTTCTTTCCTTCCTTATTAAGTTGATATACACGACATATTTGACCCTGCTTTAGATGGTATTAGAGCTGATTTAATTGGCTATTCCCTCATTTTTGTTCCTCTGCCATTCTTTCTGATTTTGTTGCTATCTCTTTGCCATGTCAGAAATTTTTGAATCCACTTCTTTCATACTGTAGCTGATGTAATATAAAATAACTGAGTTATTGTCTAATAATTATGTGTGATGTAAGCAATGACGTAATGGTTACGCTGAGGTATAAAGTGTAATCATTATGTTATAGATAGAGTTAGAGTCATATCAAGGAATAGTATAGATTCCTTGAAGTGTCTAGGTTAGGTGTAAAGTATGAATAGTGTAAACGTGTGTGATACGATATAAAGTAAGATAAGGATAAGGATAAGATGTAAAGGAGATTCCTTTAGGATAGTGTCTGTACTAGTGTTCCTCATTCATGACCTGTAATTATCCACATCCGATTCCCATGCCCAATCCATCAAGATGACCACAATCCGCCTTAATGAGAATAATTTTTTTAGATGGTTACAATCCGTTCGAATGTACATTAGGGGCCAAGATAAAATCAGTTATTTGATTGGAAACACCTAAGAACTAGTAGAGATCGACTCCAACTATGCCACTTGGGATGCTAAGAATTCCATGATAATGGCATGGCTGGTGAATTCCATAGAGGAGGAGATTAGCTCGAATTTATGTGCTATCCTACTACCAAAGCTCTTTGAGACAACAGTACTCAGTTGTATTCAGTCTCAAATCTATGAGTTGCAACTCAAATTGGGTGATATTCATCAAAGTGAGAATTCAGTTACCAAATATTTTAATGTCCTCAAACTTTTATGGCAGGATCTTAACTCATTCAATGACTATGAGTGGAAGAATCCGAATGATTATAACTATTTTAAGAAGATTCACAAATATTCAAATTTTTGGTTGGGCTCAATGTCGAGTTTGATGAAGTTCGAGGTAGAATTGTTTTTAGGTAACACCTCCCTTCTCTAGGTGAAGTGTTCTCTGAAATGTGTCATGAGGAAAGCAGAAAGAATGTTATGCTTGGGAAGAAGCCTCTACTGGAGCTGTGGAAAACTTGGCTTTATTAGGCACTACAGCTACTGCTTCTTGCGCTCCTAATAACTAGCGCCGTCTTGATAACAAGCCAAGAGTTTGGTGTGATCATTGCAATAAATCGCACCACACTCATGACACCTACTAGAAATTGCATGGGAAGCCAACTGATTGGAAGCCTGTTGAATGGAAGACTAATAAGTAAGGTGACTTCCATTGTACCCCTGCTAAAGCACATACTGTCGTGACCCCTCTTTGAGCAAAGAACAACTAGACCAATTGTACAACTATTGAAACTTGCTCTACTGACTCCTGGTACTCCTGTAGCATCTCTAGCTCAGTCAGGTAATCATTCGTCTACATATTCTCTTTCACTATCCGTATCTTGGATCATAGATTCAAGTGCCTCTGATCATATGACTAGTTTGTCCCATTTGTTTATCTCTTATACACCCTATTTTGGAGATAAAGAAACACAAATTTGTAGATAGAAGCTTATCTTTTATTGCTGGACAAGGCTCCATTCCTTTGTCTGATAAGATTATTTTACAATTTGGTTTACATGTTCCAAAACTCTCTTGTAATCTTTTATATGTGAGTTGTTTATCTAAGGATTCTATTTGTCATGTTGTTTTTGGTGCCTCTCTTTGTGAATTTCAGGACTTGAACTCGAGGATGATTATAGGCAGTGCTAGATTGATAGATAATCTCTACTATTTTGATGACAACCAGTTTGAGAAGAAAGAAGCTCAAGGTTTTATTAGTAGTGTTAGTTGAATCCCTATGCATGATCAAACAATGCTATGGCATAATAGATTAGGCCAATTAGTTTTTCCTATTTAAAACATTTGTTTCCAGGTTTATTTAAAGGATTGGATTGTACTTCTTTTTCTTGTGCAAGTTGCTTTTTGGCCAAAAGCCATCAAAGTTCTTATAAAATAAAATTGTATTGTGCCTCAAAGCCTTTTTATTTGATACATAGTGATGTTTGGGGTCCTTTTAGGATTACTACTTTAATTGGGAAAAAATGGTTTGTGACGTTTATTGATGATCTCACACACACCTAGGTTGACTTTATCTAATGTGTTCTATATCTGAGATTATAATACTCTTTAAAGATTTTTATTCTATGGTTAAAAACCATTTTCAAACCAAAATAAGTATTCTTCCGAGTAACAATGGAACAAAATTGTATAATGATTGTTTCGGTGAATTTTTTAATAGGAAAATGTATTTTACATCAATCAACTTGTAGAGGCACTCTTCAACAAAATGGAATTTTAGAACATAAAAATAGACACTTAAATGAAGTAGGTAGAGCTCTCTCGTAGTGTATATGTGCCTTAGAGGCAATCATATTATACACTTTATGTATGTAACATTTGATGTATATTAATAAAAGGAAATTGCTCTTTTATAATTTGTAATTGGATTACATATTTATGTTATATGATAAAAGTCCTTATGATAATATTTTATTGATATAGATGTGAGACAAATATCGATGCTCATAAATTATTATTATTAAACTTTCACTAGCTCAAATGTTGTCGAGACTGGACATCTACAGTACGGATAGACTAGTGTTACACTTGTACTGGTTATGGGGGCATAATAGTATTATTTTCATGCATTTAAGTATTAGATGCTTAAACAAGTGTAGAGGGACAAACTATTAGCTGTTTAGAACAAGAGCAGATTCACTGGACTCAACTCGTATGGAATCCCATCAGTAGTTTACCTAAGTGTCTATGGGAGATCCATCAGGGTAGGTGTTTTTGGTTTTTTGAGTTGAGATTTATATGACCATCTCATTTAGAGATCGGTATAATTTGATATTTTTGTCTAGAACCATTAAAGGGTTTCACATATGCTTGTGATTGGGTTCATTGTGAACCAATTATATCACGACCCAGATTTTCGAAAATAGTGATCTAAGGGTGTAAGTGAAAGATTTCAAAATTAAAAATCATAAAAATGTGTATTTTTGACATATACGGGATGATACGGACATAATGACGTCTTGTATATGTGTATTTAGATGTATTCAAGAGTTTTTGGGATTTTAGACTAAAATATAATTTTATATAGGCTCATAGATTTTTCATCCTTAGTGCTTGAGGTTGGTATTTTGATGGTCACGTGAGTACAAAATTGATGTCTTTGGGTTGGTATCGAGATGCTGGGGTGTCGAAACAAGATTCACGAAATTTAGAAGGTTTAAAAATTTACAGTTGGACCCCCAAAACCCAAAATCTAAATAAACTCACATAGGACCCAGGACATTGAGAAATCTGCACAGACCACTCTGGTCATCAGAAATCGCTGTCACCAGTGACTGTTCGTATTCTCGGTGAGTTAGGCCCCACGGCTGGTGGTGATGGAACCCTCTCGGTGTGCTGATCTCAACGGTGGCCTCCATTTTCCCGTCCAGTGCAGGAATCGACCAGATCGACGTTATGAAGGTTCACTTGCGTCAATCATCCATCAGTCGTTTTTGCCGTCGCCTGCAGCTGCCACTGGTTGAGATCACTTCCTCTAGGCCAGATGGTTTCGACGGTGGTCTCCGATCGACCGTTTGAGGCTTGGATCATAGGTAATCGATCCAAAAATATTTTTCAACGTTGTTTGTCGATCTGCCTCTCCGGCCTTCGTCAGTCGTCGCCGTTAGTCGGGATGAGTTCACCTTGGTGAGACGAATATGGTGGTGCCTTTCGTTTCCCCTTTCCTGACCGTCAATCTTGTTTTCCGGTGAGTTACGTGAATCACAGCTGTCATGATAAATATCGATCGGATCCCACAGCTTTGAATCTTGATAGTTGCACCCCCTCCTGACACCCCTGCAGCTTTGGATCTTGGCATATACATCCCTTCCATGTGTGTTGACGTTGGGACCCCCACGGGTTTTCAGGTTAGCAATTTTATCACTTGGTTAATTTTATCAACCCCTATTTAGTTTAAGGATTTACAATAACACACCAGAGTGTAAAATATCAGTTTAACCCCGAGTGTTGGTTTTGTATGTGTATGACCCCGTGACTCCGAGGACTCATCCGGGACTCCTGAGACAGACAGAATTCATGACACGGTTGAGGAAAAGAGAGGAAGAAGTCTGAGAGCTATGGTTCAGATATCGAGATAGGGGTTTTTGACTGTACATTTCTATTTCATTTTATATGCATGTGGATTTAATTACAGTTGTGGCTTAGGGAATAGAAAGTGTGTGATTGATGAATAAGGCATTAGATGGATTGATGGATCAGGGTGTTATGAGCGTGTGTATAAGTTTTTACGGAAATGAGCAACTAGCCGGGATGTGAGGCCGGTTTGGGTTATGGGCACATAGTATGCAAGTAGTGAATGGGGTGTTATGTGGATGCACGTGTACAGGTTATATATAGGGGTGCGCGTGATTGGGCGAAATGTAAAGGGTGCGATACGTGTGTGTGTGTGACAGGTCGGTTGAGACACGAGTGATATGTTTACGAACGTATGGGATGAGATGGATAGGACACGGGTAGTACGATGCTTGTGTGTTACGGGATGGTTGAGACATGAGAGGTGTCTAAGAATGTGTTCGTGAGTAATGGGATACGAGACACGAACTGCACGTGGGTGCACGTATATGATGTGATAGGGGAGATACGGGTTATACGTGAGTATGATCGTGTGTGACGGGATAGTTATGATACAGGCCGAGCGTATGTGGTTGCGCTCGTTAGGATTGATGGATACGAAAGATTCGTGAGTACACGTATATGATAGGATGGATGAGACTTAAGTGAGACACATGTGTGAATGACGTGTGTATGGATTATGTAGTAACTGGCTGATATGCGGTAGCCCAGTGATGTGCGGACTGACAGACTGATATACAGTAGCCCAGTGATGTGCGGACTGACCGGTTGATATGCAGTAGTCTAATGATGTACAGACTGACTAGCTGATATGCGGTAGTCCAGTGATGTGCCGATTGACTGGCTGATATGCGGTAGTCTAGTGTTGTATTGGGAAAGATCTATGAGTCCATTGTGATACGAGATAGATCTGTAGAGTTTATTTTGATACGGGATTCATAGATGTGCCCGCTGTCATACAGGATAGATTAGTCTTAGTGTTGACCTTAGATATAGTTTATGTGTGTTGAGGGACCTAAAGGGAAGCACTCGTGATACCATGTATAGTGTTAGGCCTTAGATGTGCCCGTGTATATTGAGGGACCTAAGGGGAAGCACTCGTGACACCATGTACAGTGCTAGGCCTTAGATGTGCCAGCGTATGTTAAGGGACCTAAGGGGAAGCACTCGTGATACCAGTGTACAGTGTTAGGCCTTACTGTGCCCATACGGATTTTATGATGTGAGATAAGAGGATACTTAGATGAACCCATATGAGAAAAAGGATCTATGGGAAGCTTCAGGTTGATGATTGAGATGCGTTGATGCGTCGCGTATGAGGCGACAGTCATGATGGAAATATGAGCAAATTTTCGGTAATGAAGTTCGGGTGTATGTCAGTGAGAGAAAGAAATTGCATGTTGTGTGTGTTTTTTTTATGCATGCATTATATTAAAATGTTATAGAGCTGGATAGTGTTAGAAATTTCTACTGGACTGTGTTGTTCATCCCTTCCTCTATAGGTACTCGAGATCAAGAGTCAGGAATTGACGATCCGGAGCTCACATTAAGGATCTCGGATAGTATTGGGTGATATCTGGGTGAAGTGGGTTGTTTGTAATTTATTTTATTGGAAAATAATTTTGTAACCCGTAATTTTTCAGTGTAAATGTTTTAATTATAGCGTTCTATTTTTTTATTTTGTTTTATTTTATTTGTTTACTAAGTCACTCCCGAGATTCTTGTATAAGGGGTTTTAGGGCATGACAAAATGGTATCAAAACACGGGCTCTAAACTGCGACCTAGGGTATGGGTAGAGTGGTTAGGAAAGGGGTTGAGTCTTGTGTCCAGCAGGAATGTTTGGTAACTAACAGTTAGTTGCATGCATGGATGGTGCACATGTGTGGTTTTCATTTGCCAGAGGTATCAGGCTCATGATGTATTGTCTTAAGAGTTTATGAGAATGAGCCGACATGGAGACGTGATTTTTGGTTGTGACCCTTCAGGTAGTGAGGGAGATGAGTTGTTTTGGGCCATGAGTGATGTGGCGTATATATTGGGCTGAGGTTGTGGCCAATATGTTTAGAGATGATAATAAGAAAGAGAAGGGAAATGTTTTGAGAGAGAATTGACAACATGACCCCCCGATTTGTGATGAGAACCCGATAATATGGTGGTTGGGGATTGGCTTATAAGGGTATAGAGATTGTTCAACCCTGGGAGTTGAACAAGAAATAGAAAGTAAGAATGGTTACTCATGTGTTGACATGAGGTGTATTGTCATGATGGACATCCGTGAGACAGATTGAAAAAGAGAAAGGATCCTTGTAGTTGGAACAAGAAAATATGTTAGATTGTGTGTGTGTGTACGTACAGATAGTGTACGGTAGAGAGCCTGAGTGGCTATGTTGAGTTAGTGTTTGAGTGGAACACATGAGAATATGATTTGTATTGTTTTATGAGTAGTTGTTGGGAAAAAAGGTAAGTTTTATGGTTGTGTTATGTGAGCCTGAGTTTAGTTGAGGAAATGGAGGCACATGTTGTTTATGCGCATGTGCATTAAGATTAAGATATGAGATACTCAGATGTGGCTTGAGTACGATATTATACATGTGTAGTATAGTAGAGATGGGATATGGGTTGATGGTAGTGTCATCATCACCCATGGATGGTATGTTAGAAACTGGGAGAGTGTGATGTTTCCGTGTATCAGGAATTGGAAGGTGACATGTTGAGATTTGATTAGAAATCTGTGGAATGGTTGGATCATGATGTAATATCAGGATTCGGTTGGTGGATGACTTTTGGATCACTCTAGATTATTGCCAGAGAGAGTGATGACATGGACTCCCAAAAGAATTGGAAATTTTTATGGATCTGTATCCGGGATCCTTGTTTATGTGTCAGGTTGAGTAGATAAGAGTTGTGATTGATGGAAATGAGATTCTTAAGACATGAGTTGTCAAAAGGAGAATTTTAGAGGATTTGTTTGAGATAGAGACAGTGTGGGATTTGGAG